>LRSR01000420.1:0-10993 GCA_001579985.1 Hypsibius dujardini
GATCCCATCGTCGTGGAAGCACGCCTGTACGAGCGCCTCTTCCGACACAAATCGCCGGAAGATCCCAGTGAAGTGCCCGGCGGGTTCCTGTCTGACTGCAACCCCGATTCCATGCGTGTGATTCCCAATGCGCTGGCGGATAAGAGCCTGGCCGGTGCGAAGGTCTACGACAAGTTCCAATTTGAGCGGGTCGGATTCTTCAGTGTTGATCCGGACAGCAGTGCAGATCGGGTAAGATGGGTTTATAGTTGCTGACAATATGTTTTTCTTCCGTCTGCGCGAGCGCACAGACGGTGTCCTTTGATTCTCGTACCTCTGTTGTTGTGTCTGGCGTCTGTAACTAATTGAATGTTTAATTGTCTTTGTGTCTGTTCTGTTTGTTCGGTTCCTCTTTAGAACACTCGAATTGTTCTAAGTGAGGTTTTCTAATTTTTTGCTTTTCACTTGACAGCTGGTGTTCAACCGGACGGTCTCTCTGAAGGAGGATGCGGCGAAGAACTAATGTCTCTCCATCCTTGAGATGTCACACGTGCTGAGCGAATCTTTCTTGTGCGACTAATAACGGTGCTTTACATGTTTTCCTTCTTCTGGCTGATCCCAGCGCTTTCTGCCTTATCGGAACCCGATTTTGTATGTCAGAGCTTGGCAACTGGAAACTAGAAAAGAATTCTGATTACTATGCTACTTCCTGAATTTGATTTTTATACAAATGGAGTAAAATGCCACTACGGTGCCGAGCCATTCTTCGGGGTTGATTGACTTATGTAGCTTTCTGACTCTTTTTTCCGACCGGTTTACGCAGCAATGAATCGCAGCAACTCTTGTCAGCGCAGCAGGATCCATAAGGCTTTTCTTGGGGGATATCGCAACCGTATCACCAGGACAGAGTACCACCATGCCATCGCGCAGACTGCGGTAAGGTATTCGTGGAGGGTGGGGGGGGGAGGAGTTCGCCAGATCGGTTTGCATTGACGCCAGATCTGTTTGCGTTGATCTGAGCATCAAATTATCTTCCCTCATCCGCAGCCGGCTTCACGCCCGAAGAAACTGAACGCGCAAAGTCGGGAAACTCAAACGATCCACCTGAAGAATGCGTGGACTCAAGATACACGAGAGGCCACCACCCAGATGACCAAAATCGGTGTTTATGTCTCCACGAAAGATGACCGGGTGATGTGTGGTCGTGATGCACCGACTGTCGATGAATGGTTGGAAGCACGCTTGAAGAAGGTTTGTTACGAAGTCATGATGGGTTGATGCGCTGAGCATGTAGGACTCTTCGGTGACCGCAGATCGTCCTCATCCAATGCTGTTGGCGACGGTGGTTAGCGAAACGCCGGGTCGTTGAACTTCTAAAAAAGAAGCGTGAATTGGAAAGGATCGAGCGAGAGATTCAAGAGTCCCTTGTGAGGGATAAGGAGCACTTACTGCTCCATGAGTATATGCGGAGGAGCCATCCGCGGACAAAGTCGGATTTTGATTTGGTTTACAAAACCATTGAAAGTGAGTTTGCAGGAACTATACGTGGTGAAGACTCAAAAGGGGAACAATGAATGAGCAAGTAGAAGGATGCAACAAAAACGGCAGACACGTGCCAAGCCGACAGAGCATCAGAGTTGACGTAATAACAGTTGTTTTGTCCGTTCTTTAGATTGGAGGTTGGCGCAACTCACGAGAATCGACGAGGCTTTCGACGGTCCAGAACGGAAGGCGTTGCTCTGCAAGCTTCACAAGGACGAGTGCGCGCTGCTCTCGGCAGTGGAGGCACAGAAGATCGCTGCGAAGGACGGTCAAGACAAGAGGGCTCGTGAGCGGCTTTTAAGCCACATGTCCAGTCCTATTGAGTTTCTCTCAACTCGCACTGGTGAGCGGACCTTTATGGAAACACCCTGGATCACACGAGCCAAAGAATTAGTTTCGCTTTACCGGGCCCTTGTGGACAAGAAAATCAACCTGTCTGAGAGATTAGATCTACTGTTATCCGTCACGGTCACAGTGTCGGTACGGTAAGGAGTTTTCTCTTTCGCTGTTTTTGCGACCAATGTCACGGTAGACACGAAAACGACGGTTGAGAATCTTCTCTACTACAGGAGTTCGTATGTGACCTGACTTCAGAGATTTCTTCACTAATTGATCGAGAAGTAAGGATGCTGACCAACGGTGCAAAGATGACGGACCACGTCTTCGATGGAATCAGAACGCGATTGGCAAACTTATTCCTGGAGTTCCTTAAGAATCCACTTTTCAATCCGCAAGTTGCAAGATTTTTACCGGTGAGACTTCAGGCTCAATTTGCTTTTTTTATATCTACTTGTGTGTGTCAGTTTGCTTGTTTACCAGTTCGTCTGTTTAATTACGAGCTGCTGTTTGTAGGCTCCACCTGGAGGGGACTCGGACGCCCATAGCCCTGATAAAAAAATGATCTTCTGCACCAGTTGCCGGATGTACAAAAAGGCTCAATACTTTGACGAGAAACCGTCCAACAACTTTGGCGCCAAGACAACCTGCTTCGATTGCAATAGAGTGACCAATCTGGCCACGAGACGGGCTGACTTGGGCTTCTACAGGAAGATGCTGCAAGCCATCCGGTCTACGGAATCGATGCACGGTCGTGTTGTGGATCCAGTCATCTTCCTGATGTCCGATATCGACCTGAAATACCTCCTTGAGACGATTTGGCAAATGTCCAGTGCCATTTCCGGACGGAAAGACCTGTATGATTTGAAATTTGTCCGCTGGGATCGGAATCTCTCGTGGAGTCCATGGAATTGCATCTTACTGACAAGGGAGGAGGCCGTTGTCCACCTGAAAATGCTCAACCGGAAGGTCAGCTGCAAGTGACTGCAACGGAATTGATGCGCCAGACGTGGCAAAAACCTAGCGCTGACCGAATTAAGCACTTAAACTCGTGGCTGCGTACAACACCACGCGTCGAACGAGTGTAATGGCTTAACTCGGTTAGCGCAAGTTTTTTGCCACGTGTGTACAACTACTCGCGATTGTCCATTTCAGGTTTACAGCGACGTTCTGACTAAGCGAATTGTTCTGAAGCATGAAAGGGCCAAACGTCTCTTCTCAAAACTGATCAAAACCGCACGAGAAAGTGTTGTCAGTGTCCAGAAGCAGCTCTGCTCATCGCCGGTTGTCTGCCCGGAAGCAGCAGCAGCATCCTGAACCAATGAAAAAAAATGCATCGATCAACTGGATTCTAATAATCGGTTGTTTAAACTGGCTAAAATGTTACAGAAGAAAGAATATTTAAATCGTCAATAAAAAAATATTGAAGTGATCAGGGAATTATTCCGTTTGTGCTGCGACAACTAACCCGCCTTCTCTTAACATGAAACAGCTGGTGATTGGTCCACTGACCTGAATACGGCACACATTTGTCCAGTCCTTCTCATCAGACTTGGTTGCTGTCTACACCAACGCAGCGGCTGACCGTGAACCGTTAGTATGGCCTTCGAGTACAAAAGTTTCGACATTCTTACCACAATCACACCCGGTAGCGGTATACTGAGAAGCAAACTATTGTTCGGCCTGGAGCTAAAAAATACTGGTCGATTTCGTAACGTAACAAGTAGGTGAAGTAACCAGCAATGCCAATGCAGTCCAACTAACATACCTTATACGCATCAGCACTTTCCAGCAGTTCCGCATTGGCAATGACAAATGCTGAATAATTTCTCTACATGATTGACTATTTCTTTAATTCTTTAAATCTCGATTGGAAGTAGTTGTTATCCGGTCATTTCTAACTTCGGGAAGCAGGATGGCTTGTGCCCGTAACTGGCTGGCGTGCGGGTTTGTGGTTGCAGTTGTGTTGCTGTTTTTCTGTGCGGAGACCTCGGCCCAACAATCGGCAATCCTGACTTGTGTTTATCAGTCTTGGTCGACTTACCGGAAGTTAGCCGGTATTATTTAGCCAACCCTAATAATGTCGTTGTTGTCGTATAATGGACTCATCCCGTGGCCTACTTTACAGGAAGGGTCATGGCAGATGAAGTACCAGCACAGATTTGCACCCACGCGATATACATATACGCGAGCATTCAGGTACGTTGGCATTCCCCATTTAGTACAGCAGTCGTACAGTAGTTTAGCAGTTACACTTGGAATCCATGATGCTGTTGTCGGCGAAAGAACATAATATTTAAATGATTGGTAGAATAATTCGCTCGGTACATTCGATCCATACAACGACCTATCTGGTCCTGGAAGGAAAGGTACGGTATACATCAACACTTAAACATTCCTATGGGTCTTGGGACACAGACACAGACACAGACACAGACACAGACACAGACACAGACACAGACACAGACACAGACACAGACACAGACACAGACACGAATTACCGGGATTATTGTAAGTTCTGTGAAATTAACTGATGCCTTGACCTTAGGAAATCTTGATAAATTTGCTTCACTGAAGACAAAGAACCCTCGCCTCAAGAGCCTCATCGGGTACGCAGTCTAAGTCTCAGAATCTGGTGCTGGCAAATAGATTCACGTACAGCTATTTATATCATTTTTTGCTTGCAGCGTTGGCGGTTGGAATGCGGGTGGATTTATGTTCAGTCAATTGGTTGGTATTCCATCCACCCGCAAACTCTTTAAGTTTTGCATCCAACGCTAAATCGTTCTCCGTTAGGCCATGTCGGCATCCAAGAGACAGACATTCATCGACTCTGTCGTCCAGTTTTGCAAGACCTATAACTTCGACGGAATTTTTATCGGTGCGGATAATTGCAAGTTACATACCTAGTGATGTCTTGATTAGATCGGCAGTGCGGCATTACAGATTGGCTCGTGCCCGGTGTCGGCTCACGCGGCGGCGATCCCGAAGACTACGCGAACTTTCCCATCCTATTGAAGGTACTTAAATGCGCTATATTTTGACTACTATTTTAGCCCCAACACAAACCTAATCTCAATTGGGAACACCCAAATGAGAGAATTTCAAGAGCATATCTCTTCGCGTAGGAAATGAAAGCAGCGTTCAGGAAAGAAGTCACCGGCCGATCGGATGACTTGCTCATTACCATTACGATCTCCGCTGACGTTTCTAACATCGACTACTACGATGTAGACAACCTCAATTCGTAAGAATCTGTTCCATTAAAGTTGGATTGTTTGTTAAACGATTAACGTAGAAGTAATTAAAGTGTTCTTTCAGAGCCGTGGATATCTACTATTTGCTGGGATATGATTTTTACGGACCATGGAGTAAAATTACTTATCACCACTCACCATTATTCAACGCACCCGGAAACTATAGCGTCGTACGTAAAGCTTTCTTTCTGTCTGTCTTTTATAAAGATGAGTGACAATTTGCCTTCAACTTCGTGGTGGCTGTTATATAGGATGCGTCCGTTCGAGGTTGGTTGAAGACCACCATCAACCGCAATAAGCTCTCTCTAGCCATAACAGCAACCGCTCGGACATACGTCATTCCATCGGAGGATTCGGACGATGACCGCAAAATCGGAGTTAAAATTATCGGAGATGGAAAACCGGGACCATGGACGTTATCCAATGGTACTTTGTCATACGCGGAAGTCTGTCGGATGCTGATCTCATCAACGTACACCACCATTCGGGATCAAGTGACTAAAGTACCACATACATATTCATATGAGGGAGACTTTTGGATGTCGTATGAAAATGAGCAAAGCGTAAAGGACAAGGCCAGCTACGCAATCACACAGAGATTGGGTGGAGGCATTATGATATTTTCTTCTGATCAAGATGGTTCGTGTGTATTTGTCTGTGTGTCTATCTGCCTGTCTCTATCAGTCTTCCTAGCTGTCTGTTTGTGTGACTGCCTGCCTGACTGTCTACCCGTCAGCCAGCGCATCTTTCTAGCTGTCTATTTGTTTGTCTGCCTGCCTGTTTGTCTATCTGTCTGTCTGTCTGGCTGGCTCTGATTTTCTTTCTATCTGTCTGGCTAGCTGGCTGTCTGTTTTTCGATCTCTCTGTCTGGCTGGCTGTCTGTCTGTCTGTCTATCTGACTGTCTGTATGTCTACCTGTCTGTCTGTTTATCTGCCTTTCTATATGTTTAGCTGCCTGCATTACTCGTTGTCTGACTGACCAAAACGAAATGAAATAACAATTTGAACTGCATCTAGATCCTCGTGGTTACTGTGGCGTTCCGTTCCCTCTCTCCCGAGCAATACGGAATGTTTTGGCGCCGCTCTCTTCCAGCGATGATCAAGCCTTCATTTCCAGCCTGAACGCCCGCATCGAATCGCGTTGCTTCTCCCAACAAAGCAAGAACTGTGACGTCACACTCCGTTGTCCCCGTATCGGAACCGGGAGCTTTGCACCGGGTGAACTAGAGTGCCCGACTGGTCAAAACTGCACCTTTCCAACCTCGGTCCTGGACTGCGTGGTACCTCCACCCACTATGCTGGGAAAAGACAAGGCCTATTTTTTGCAGAGCAGCACCAGTGTGCCGGCGACCTACGTTAAGGGTCAATGCCACACTGATCAATCTTCCAAAGCAGAAGACTCGCCGGGCAAATTTTACACTTGCGGTGAAAGCGGTTTTGGTGGTGATGTAATTGACGAATTTATCTGCCCGAAAGGGTTTCACTTGTATGGCACGAACGCGCGCTGTATAAATGACCAAAACTAGTTCGGTTTGCAAAATGATGAATAAAGTACCTTTTTAATGATGTTTTTTGAGTGCCATATAATTAACTATTATTGTATGCGAAGTACAATGTACTAGATACAGTAGTACACAAAAAGTGGTATGAGATACTGAAGGTCAAGAAGAGCTATAATGACGGGTGGTATGGAGTAGGTAGGTTAATGCTAGGTTATTACAAGAGGCAAGGAGAAGGAATGAGCAACTAAGCACTCCACGGAAAACAGAAGGGCCGAGTATCGGATGGCCACATGTTGGAACTTGCAATGATGTTGCAGGACCGTACAAAGGAGAGGGTTGTACAATCAACGACAAGATTGAGTATACTGGAGGGTCCGGGGTATGGGCAAAAGAGGCGGAGCAGGGGGTGGTCAGGTGTTTGATTGTTCGATTGTTGAAAAAAACTCCTTGCCCCGCCCCTTTTGCCCCGTTTGCCCATTCCCCGGACCCACTAGTGTACTCATTCTTTGTAGTCCGTTCCGTGCTCTGCACGGACTCAAAAGAACGTGCAG
Organism: Hypsibius dujardini; assembly: GCA_001579985.1. NCBI lineage: Eukaryota > Metazoa > Tardigrada > Eutardigrada > Parachela > Hypsibiidae > Hypsibius > Hypsibius dujardini. The sequence continues at coordinate 7,168 of LRSR01000420.1, forward strand.
TCCTCACCAACAAGCCCGTAACATCCAACATTTGTCAGAATTCTTTCTCAAGATAGTGATTATTGGATCTGAGAAAAAAAATTCTCATATCGGGTGGATCTTATTTTACTGTACTTCAGGGCTTAGACGGGATTCCCTACCCAAGTACTGTAATCCAATTCCAAAAGAAATGGGATTCCAAGCAGTCCGGAAGTGGAACTGTGGAATTACAGACGGCGTGCGCTTGCACTACTACTGTACAGCGAACGTGATCAACAAACCACATTTCCTTGCTTGCCTCGTTTGCTTTGCTATTGACGTGTCTTCCCAGCTTTCAACATGGGAAAACGTGGCCCTCACTCCAAAGTCACGCCGGAGTTGGTGGAAACCATCAGGGAACGCTATGAGGGCGGTGCGCCGCATCGCGTGATCGCAGACGAGGTGAAAATATCGGAGACGAATATTCGACGCATCCTCCGCAACCACGGTATCGAGAAGCGGCCAAGAAAACTGGCCACTCTGCTGTCGCCGGCCGAGGAAACCTACCTGGTGGACTTTTTGGTTGCCAATAAGACTTTTCGAGGAAAGTATCGGGATCTGCGCAATTTGATGGGAAATTTTGCAGCTGAACGTGGTAAGGGAGCGAGTTGAATGGCGTCTGGTGTATCTAGCTCCCTTTGGTTGATTGATTAGTTTGAATAACTGGCCCCTCTTTAATTTCATGTGTGATTGATTGCTTGATCATCGGTTCATTGGTGCGTCTATCCATTGATTGGCGAATATTTCGGTGAAGCAGGCGTTTAATCCATTGATTTGTTTGATGACGCATTAACTGAACTTGATACTCCAAAATTTCCTTTTTTTTCAAAAGTTATTTATTACGATTAACTTTTTGCATTAAAATAAAACAACGCGTAATTGAGTTGCGACTTGCGAAGAATTATTCATCAACTGTTAATTCTGAAAGGTATCCGTTGTCCGTTTACCTATTCGTGGCGCAACGGTTTCGTCAAGCGGCACGCCTCAAATCGACAGATCCCGCTCCACCTCCTGCATCTGCTGAGCCCCAAGAAAATTCAGCTGAGATCCAATGAGATTGCCGATCCCGAGTTTGAGGATCCCGATTTGACTGTGATTGCCAGCACAATCCAGAAGAAGCAAGGAAGCGCCATACCAGTGGCAACTAGTATCGACCTAAACGCCATTCAGAACCCGGCAATACTGAAGACAGTAACGACCAGCACGTTGCTGATGGGACCGAGCGTGTGGAAGCAGAAGCCCAAGCTGACCTTGGTGCAGCGGGCGGTGAAGGAGTCCACGAAGGCGTTCTTGAAAGCCGGCTTGACCAGAGAGGAAGCGCACGAGCTGCTTGTCAAACTGAAAGTTCCAGGTAATTGAACCTGCTTATGTCTTGAATTTGTGAAGCATTTCGGGAGTTCATAAACAGCGCCGTATTAGAAAACAACGGCTGTGGCTTTTGTGTTCCCAAGTTCGTACACACCTTGCGCTGATCGAATCAAGCCATTACACTCGTTCGACGCATGGTGTTGTACACAGCCTGGAGTTGAAGTGCTTAATTCGGTCAGTGCAAGAGTTTTGCCACGTGGGTATGTTGTGCAAGTGGTTGTTTTTTATTGCAGGAATAGCAGTGGAACCAGGTCATGATGTTGTGGCCGCGGCGATCAGCGACGTGTTCGGTGGAGAGGCTAACATCGAGCCGGAGTTGGCGCAGGTTGTGGCTGACCAAGAGGCCGCTCAGCTGCCAAAGGCCAGCCGCAGAATCCCTCAAAAAAAGGATCAACTTCAAATCGAACTTCTGGGTGCGAATTCAACAACCAAACTTACATCGATATGTATTTTATCTTACTTTTATCGTTTTGGATTTCTGTAGAAAAAGTTTATGAAGAAAGCCCGGTATGTGGAGATCAACGAGCGAAGAAGCTGTCCACAGTCCTCGGTCTGACTCCTGCCCAGATCATCTACTGGTACGTTTGTCCTTCCCGCGAGCTGAAAATGATTGATGGTCCCCTTTAGGCCTCTTTTTTAACGATGCAGGTTTCACAACACGGCGCGCCATAAAAGGAAACTGAACAGCGTGACTCCTGCGGTCACGGTGGAGGAAACTACCATCGTCACTGAGGTCCCGCATGACTTCAACACCCAGGATGCACCGGTGTTTGTTTCGAATTTGATTATGTAGTTATCTCGCCAATTCGAAACCGTGTTACTTCGATGGATTGTGGCAGTTTGGGTTCATACTTTTCTCGTCTTCCTTCTTTTTCGAATGCCCAGCGATTGCGTTGTATGCACTGCACGATTTGTCTTTTTATTGCAAGATACGGATGGGACATTAAAGGAATTCTCAGTTTCGATTATATATTCAATTAAGCCTCGTTTTAATTTTATGAAACAGCCGTACGTGCAATTTTTGCTCTCCAAAATTCTCTCGTTCTTCACGTACTAGCAGTTCACGGTTCAATTCAGTCAATTGCTATCGGTGAACTTTGACACCGAATACAGATCTCCTTCAGCGAGTTACGGGGAAGTTCAGCATGTTCAATACTCAGTACTAGACTCGTCTACTCAATCAAGTTTGTTTCAGTTCTTCACGCTTGATTGATTTTCAAGATTTTCAAATCGTGGTTTGAACGAAGTATTTTTTAGTTTCAACAGTATCAATATTTCTCTCGGGCTTGGTTTGTTTAAGTGGCCTGACCAACAGGCATTTCTTTAGGCGACTCTTCCTGCATCGATATGCTGCCACTTTATTACAGCATACAGCTGTTTTAATCGAACAAATACTTGTTTGGGTACAGAGGTCAGTCTACATTACGGTATTGAAATGGATCCCAAAATATACCTTGTTGGTAAGTTGGTCACGGCCAAAACATTCGCTATAGTCTCTCGAGAAGTCCAACTTTTACTTAGTCGACTTACAATTAGTCGAGAAGTCCGTGTATATCAACCCTCAGATAGAATAAAGTAATACCTCGTGTAGTAAAATGAATAATAACTTTTTTCTATACTTCATTAATAATTTACATTTTACAGTGCAATTCAAAGTGCACGTATGTGTAATATAAATGTAAGTGTGCGTATTATGTAACGTAACCACAACATCCCTTTCCTTACATGTTTTGGCAGGGGGATATCAGTTATTTACCGACGAGACATGCCGGACTGTGTACGAGCTAAACCTTCGACAGGAATGTTGGACAACTCTCACCCAAATTCCCCGGGGGTTCACAGTCTGCTGCGGCGCTGTGATCAGTGACGGCGGTCTATACGTAGTCGCGGGGCACGACGGTGTTACGACAGAGTTTTCGCAGAAAATCAACCGGTCAGTTCTAAATACCCGCCGCGAGTGCAAAAAAACGAGTGACGTTAACTTGATGATTTAATTCCACAGCTTCGACCTCTCCAGCCAGGAATGGAGTGAGTGGCCGTCCAGTTTCTCCGAGCCTCTCTTCATCAACGGACTTGCTGTCACTAAAAACGAACATGCAGCGATCTTCTGCAGCGGAGATCCCGTGCAACAGGTTAGCAAGATTTTTAATATAGGTTCCGAGATAATGAATGACGGTGCTCATTTTTGGATTTTATGTTATTGCATAATCCAACGTATATTATTTGTTTCATTTAATTAGGTTAACCGCAAAATTTCAAAGTCAAACGTAAAGTGAGTCTTAATTACGGCTCGTTGATATGCGGAACGGTTTTTGGTTCGAGTACTCGAACTACAGACTAGTCTATAACTTTTGGTTCAAAATAATCGATTTTCTCATCAGGAGCCGAGTCTTTAGTCTGTTGCCTTCTTATTCGGAGACTACTAATCCTAATCGAATAT
>LRSR01000421.1:0-11927 GCA_001579985.1 Hypsibius dujardini
GCCAGCAAGAACACTCCGCTCCGCCGCAGCAGTAGAGTACGCGCAAAATGACATACAGTACACAGGCAGCAGTGCAGGTGCCAAATGACGGCGCGAAAGCCTGGAAATAAATTACTACGATTAGACTTGCAATGCACACCCGAACGGACATAAGAGCACCTGCGCCTGTACCTGCCCTCTCACCGCCGCTCACACTTTTGATTATCTAATGAAAATTTAACCGACGACTCTCAAAAATTTTGAGCCCACATTTTTACGCGCTTTCCGGTGTGCAGTAGTAGATGTTGAAGAGATCGCGCGTGCACACACTTTAGTCAGCAGTGTGTCTCTGACTCTCGGTATGACACTGCGACAAGAGTCTGAGGCTCCGCGTCGAATAACATATGAACAAACAAACACGGAGCGAGAGAGATAGAGAGAGATAAATAATAATGAATATAATTGACTCAACGCGCCGGCAGCTCTAGAAACACGTAGGACCTCCACTTTGCATATACACGGTGGGAGATTACACTAGGAGGTCCCTCCCCCCCAAGAACCACTGATGTCTGACTGTGTCTGTAATGCGCTAAGACACACACAAACACACAGACAAGCAAGGGAGATTACACTAGGAGGTCCCTCCCTCCCCCCCAAGAACCACTGATGTCTGACTGTGTCTGTAATGCGCTAAGACACACACAGACACACAGACAAGCAAGGGAGATTACACTAGGAGGTCCCTCCCCTCCAAGAACCACTGATGTCTGACTGTGTCTGTGTTACGCTAAGACACAGACAGACAGACAGACAAGCAAGGGAGATTACACTAGGAGGTCCCTCCCCCCCCCCAAGAACCACTGATGTCTGACTGTGTCTGTGTTGCGAGAAGACACACACAGGCAGGGAAGGGTACCTGCCGCATTTGCACTTTGCAAAGAGCGGTTAGCGAGAGAGTGACACGGTAAACAATGCTCATATAATCATCATCAAAAAAGGGGCAAAGAAACCGCAGAGACATCACACACCGCATCCATCCAATAATGATGATGCGGTAAGGAAGCCGTCAGTCAGGCAGTCAGTCACACGTACCACGTCAAGTTGTACAGCAAAGTCGTTGACTGTCGTCAGTGGGATATTGGACGGTGGTGTGAATGCAGACGATGACGAGGATGAGGGCAAGACAACAACGGGGAAATCAAAATGCGGGGCTTTGTTTGCTTGGTTTGTGTGAATCGCGAGGAGATGCAGCGTGGTGTGTGTGTGTGTAAAGTTGATTGGGAAATGCCATATGGCTGGAATAACAACACACACAGAACACACACACACACATCATGATGACCCAGGGTCTTTATCCACTTTTGAGGACTGCAGCATGCGCGCGTGTCGTCTCGAAGCTTGTCAGCGTCATCACACATTCCCTATATCATCATTAAATGATGGGCTGCACTTTTTGGTGATGGGTTATCTATCTGTGTCTGTGTCTGTGTCTGTGTCTGTGTCTGTGTCTGTGTCTGTGTCTGTGTCTGTGTCTGTGTCTGTGTCTTTGTCTGTGTCTGTGTTTTTCAACATCCACTGGTCTGGACTGATGACGTTTCTATACTCGAACAATGCCTGCCTACAGGATTGACACTCCCTGCCTGTACTCCCTAGTTGACCACGCCCTGCTCTAGTTGGTTAGATATGTCTCATTGGTTCTGTAGTAGGGAGCACGCGAGTACACAAACTTATTCATCTTCCAGCAGAAAAATTCGAGGTGTTAGTACGAGTTGTCAGTACGAGGTGTCAGTACGAGTCAGTCGTACTGTTTCACTCTGTATATCTATGCCCCTTAAGAAAAGAGGGAGAGTGGCACACACGTGCTTATTACTCGTCCTATTGTCTTTCCTTTCTCAGCGTACGTAATAAATAAAGGAAAGCTTCCTTCCTTTTATCTATTCACACTCGTTAGTGTCTTGCAGGGAGAACGAGATAGAAAGCCAAATTGACGGACTGGCGGTCGGAGCCATATTTGCGGCTATCATTTTTGGTTAAGAAAAAGGATGGAACTGTGTTCCGTCAAATGGAACTGTGTTCCGTCAAATGGAACTGTGTTCCGTTAAATGGAACTGTGTTCCGTCAAATGGAACTGTGTTCCGTCAAATGGAACTGTGTTCCGTCCAATGGAACTGCATTCCGTCAAATGGAACTGTGTTCCGTCCAATGGAACTGCATTCCGTCAAATGGAACTGTGTTCCGTCAAATGGAACTGTATCCGTCAAATGGAACTGTGTTCCGTCCTGCCCCATAACCTGTTCCTTTTTTGCCAAATGGAACACAAACCTACGAGACCGTCTAACAATCGAGAGAGAAGCGCCAGTTGTTGTACTGACCAGTCATGCAGGGCAACCCCGACGGTGGCGCCACCGCGAGAACCATACGGATGAGCAAGCTGGGCCTTCTCCACCTCCACTCGCAGGTGCTGAATAAGTGAAGTGTACGTGTTGCCTGTGTGCAGTACGAAAGTTGCATTTTGCTTGACCGGTTTTCGCGTTCTAATTTGGGCCTCTCCTCTCTGTCTCTCTGTCTGTCTGTCTGTCTCTCTAGACATTCTTCACAACAAACTCACCTCACACCGCCACTAAAGTCAGTGCGCGTGACGTAATCCAACTGCATAATTCTTCGCGCTCTCTCTCTCCGAGATTACTAGCACTCTTCGGTCATGAAGACAGGTGGATGTCTGAACTGTTTTGGCCAGAAGAATTTGATTCAGTCGTGCAAGAGTTCAAGGAGAAGCATTGCCCCTCCCCCTCATCTGGATGTCATCACTAACAATGCGGAAACAATTTCTCGGAAATTAACCTATCCATCTGTGCAGATCGGGGAGTTTCCGAAGAAGGAGGATGATAAGAGTTGCTAAATCATTCGCCATTTATTCCAACAGTCTGCGATGATCCCGAATATGGAATGGATTATTATGGCGGGCATGATGTCACTATTCGCCATGACAGGTGATTTGAACAACTTCAGGCCATTTTTGTTGGTATCGTTGCTCGATCACGTGCTTGTCTATGTGAACCCCAAGTAGCAAGTCCAGACAGTATTGTCTATGCTGCTGGTATGCACACCTGTCTGAGCAAATTATGTTACGTGACCTACGGTTTCTGTTTTAGCCGGAGAAACCAAGCATTGTTATGTCTGCAAGTCTCGCGGCGACACCGGAGACTGTAAAGATCCGTACAATTCAGAGAGCGGGGCCATCCCTCCGCAGAGTATCCAGCCTTGCTTCACCGGCTGGTGCATGAAGACACTAGACACAGACAGACAGACAGACAGACAGACAGATAGACAGACAGACAGACAGACAGACAGATAGACAGACAGACAGACAGACAGATAGACAGACAGACAGACAGACAGCAGGCAGGCAGGCAGGCAGGCAGACAGACAGATCAGTACAAAGAAACAGAGGGATACAGTAACTCAGACGACCGTATGATAGTCTGATGAATTCCTTTCTATCTCTATTTAATGCCTTGGCATCTTGCGCAGATTTTCCAGCTACACAACGAACTTGTATGAACAGTCCTCCCGACGACAACACGCCGCGCTGCACATACGCCATGGATAACTTACCAGGCTTTGCCAAAAAGGTCTACGTCTGTTATTGCAAAGGTTTGCGGTCTGATTCCATTGTTCATAATAGTTTTGTACTTTTATCCATTCAAAAATAACAGTAACTGTTTCTTAGGCAATCTCTGCAACTCTGCCTTGTCCGGGAAGGCCAGCACTCGCATTGTGATTAGCGCTGCCTTTGTGGTCTTCCTATTTTTTACCGCTGGACTGTAACGTTATTATTACCCATCGCCCGGAGGAGAACTTTGCCACTGTACGAGTACAGTAGATGCATAGCAGTGCCGGCAGGGTTCCAATTTGTTTCATTATGACACACGAATGATGTGATAAAAATAAAGAGTATGCAGAAGTATCAGTTGTCCCACGAAAGAGCAAACATCGGCAGCACCGTGCGACGGTAACAACAAGAACTAAAAGAGCGATCAACAACTCGGACCGGTGTGTGAGTAAATAATTCGAAACAAATGAGGACAACCTTGTGCTGACGATCACTACCGTTAGTTACCGTGGTAGACCAAAATTTCGAGGACTACCCAAAAAAACCCTCCAAATCACGGAGAAACAGTGTGAAATACTGACAAAGCTCGAACTGGCAATGTCTCTCTGGACTGGAACTGCTGCGACATCTCATCCTCAAGTTGTCAGACATTTCGTCCCGGAGTCGGAGACATTTCATCCCTCAGTCAGAGACATCTCGTCCCCCAAACAGAGACATTTCGTCCCCATATCGCAGACATTTTGTTCACACGTCAGAGACATATCGTCCCCAAGTCAGAGACATCTCGTTACGTTGTCAGCTTCCGTGGCCGCTTCCCCGGACTGCTCCGGCCGGCTTCCTCGTCCGTTTCCCGGCGCTTTAGGTGCTGGCTCAACATCGCCGTGAACGCGTCAAACTCCTGCGATGCTTGTGATTTCGACTCAGTCGTGGTGGCTTCCACCGGCTCCGTCTTCACCGCCGGAGCCGGCACAGACACTACCACCACCACCGGCTTCTCCTCCTCCATCGGCTGCAGTGCCTTCATCATGACCGCGATCCGCGGGTCCTTGCTCAGCTCATCCACCGTGCGGTAGGCGATCAGCCGTTCGAACACCCCCTTCGGACTGGCCTTGGGGATGTGGATCCGCTCGAGACGGTACAGCGGCGGATCGATGTTCCGCGAGAAGGCGCCGTCGAATTCCGGCACCACGACGGTCGTGCGTGGCGCTGCGGCGTTGAGCTTTCGCGCCAGCTGCTGCATCACGTCTTCCAGGGTCTGACCGGTGGCGGTCGTTGTTGGCGGTTCCGGTTGGGAGGCGCCAAAATCGCCTCCGGGTGGGGAAAGCATACCGACACCTGGGACAGTGAAAAAAAATTACTTCTAGTAATTTTTACTAATACTTAAATCTAGTTTTGCGATCCTTACCGACGCCGCGGTGATGGCGGGGATCCATCACTGCAGATGGTGGCATTCCACCGGCCGAGGGCGCTCCGAACGGCGTCGGAGCCATATTATTATACGGATCGGGAATGTACGGTGCGGGTTGCTGCTCGTGGCCCATTTCGTTGTACCACTGCTGCTGCTCCTCTTCGTAGTACTGCTGATTAGGATCGTGAACGCCGCCGGCACCGTGGTGGATGGGCATGCCTTGGGGAGGTCCGTGATATGGTGGCCCGGGAGGACCTCCATACTGATTGTGGTTTAGACCGGGAGGATAGCCACCACCGGGGTGGTTGGGAAGGGTCGTGGGAAAGTATTCGTGTTCGGAAGGAATGGGTAGGAGGCATTTGCCGCGATTCGCCTGTTCCTCCGCAGAGGGGAAGAAAGTGACAGTGCCGATATCGTTCTCGTCGTAGCCGTCTTCCGGGAAGAAGTCCTCCTGCACGCTGTCCGCCCAGGGATTCCGATCGGGCTGAAGAAAAAACGAACACATGAGCACCTAGTACTAGTACTGACCAGTTGCTGCCTAAGGAACTGTGTGTCTGCCTCCTTTTCTATCTGGACACAGGTATTCTGCTTTCCGGCCCCTTTCCCTGCGTTGTTCTGTCTGTCTGTCTGTCTGTCTGTCTGTCTATTAGTATGTCTGTCTGTCTGTCTGTCTATTAGTATGTCTGTCTGTCTGTCTGTCTATTTGTATGTATGGATGTCTGTATGTATGTCTGTATGTCTGTCTGCCTGTCTAGGCCACCTCGTCTACGATAAAAACAACGCACCCTCTGCTGGAGACGTTTCAGTGACTCTGCCAAATTCTGATCTCCCGCATCGTCTTCATCATCACTGCCTGTCCATAGTTCGCTGGCGGGAGGTGCATTGAACTTCCTCGGCGGCTGAACTTGCTCCGGGCCATGACTCCCGGACGGTTCATCGATCGAGAGCCGACGAGCTTCGTACTCCTCTTCAGGCTGGTCGCCACCACCGGTTTGCCCGTTGTCAAATCCCTGCTCCGGTTGCTGCATCAGTTGAGCGCGCTGTTGTAGCCGGGCAAATAGCTTTGGCACTTCCTTCTCCGCACCATTCTGCTGGGAGCTACTGGAGTGATGCGATCCCGGAGGAGAACCACCATCTACAGAAATAAAAAAAATCACTTGAAACGACATGGCAAATGAAAACAAGTTCTTCAAGTCCAACTGTAAATTCTTACTGCGATAGTGAAAATCATCGGGAGGTCCGCTGAACGGCCGATGCGCCGGCGGCTGTTGGGGGTGGTGCTCCTGGTGGTGCTCATGCTGCGGATGTCCCTGCCCTTGTACATGATGCTGGTGGTGCTGGTCATGATGATGAAAGTCCGTCTCTTGGACTGGGAAGCCGTTCCGGTTGAAAGGTTCAACGCCACGTGGGCCGTCGTGCTCGGGTCGAAAGTCTTCCGGCATTGTCTCCCGAAAGAAATCGGGCCTGGAAAGGGAGACTGGCTAATTCATACTGTCGAAAACTTATCCAGACAAAGGTTTGGAAATCAACGGACTGGGAATGGCAGGTTTTTGCATTTAACGCAGAAATGCAGACAGCTGGATTAACAGCCAGACAGGCAAACATGCAGACACGCAGCCAGGGAAGGCATACTGACAGACAGATGGGTAAGCAGACAGAGACCCTGATAGGAGGGCAGGCAGGTAGGCAGGCAGATGGGCAGACGGACATGCAGACGGGCAGGCAGACAGACAGACAGATAGACAGAGAGAAAAGACGAGTCAACAGATAAGCAGTCAGACATGCAGACGGGCAGGCAGGCAGACAGACATGCAGACAGACAGATAGAGAGAAAAGACGAGTCAATAGACAAGCAGTCAGACAGCCAAACAAGCAGACAGACAGAGACGTGCAGACAAAGACAGAGTCAGGGACGCTACCAGACCATGATAATCAGACACATACCGTCTTCTTCTGTTATCTTCGGTACCCGGTCCCCTCGGGTCCGGCGTCGGTAGCAGCGGACGAAACCTCGAATCATCTTGCGGTCCGTTATACCCTCTTCCATCATCCTGCCCGTACTGTTGGGGGTGGTTGTGGTGGTTATTGTTGTTGCCAGCACCACTCATCCGGTTCGGCGACGGCGGTCGATCGCCCCGCATAAACCGTATCTGATGGCCCTTCCCGTCCTTCTCCAGAAACCGCTCCAACGCCACCCGCCCATCCTGCGTGAGATTCGCATGGGAGAACTTGCAGTTGTCCCCGGAGTAGCACTGCTGCCCGGTGTGGTAGAACTTGCAGGGAAAGTCCCCGTGCATGTAGACGCACCCGTCGCCCTTCTGGCAGTGCCCACCGGTGTAGAATTTGCAGGCCTCTAGCTTCCGCGTCTGTGGGACGTTATGACTGAACGGACACGTGTCGCCGTGTCGGCAGCGACCCTCCAGGAAGAACTTGCATGGGACGCGTTTCTCTTTGGGCGGAGGGATGTCTGGCTTCCCACGCGATCCGCCTCGTTGCTGATGATGCGGTCCTCCTCGTTGATGATTGGGGAAGTCGCGTCGATGTGGCGGCGGGAAGTCTCCTCCGTCCGGACGAGACGGCGGGAAATCCCCTTCCTGCTGGCGAGGAGGTCCCTGGTGGGGGAAGTCTTCCTCCCGTCGGGGAGGCGGGAAGTCCCCACCACCGTCTCGGCGTGGTGGTGGGAAATCTGCGTCACGCTGAGGGGGAGGGAAGTCGCCGTCGGGTCGAGGAGAGGGAAACTGGCCGTCGCGACGGTGAGACGGACCACCGCCGCGGTGGGAGGGTCCGCCGCCTCGGTGGTGGGGTGGTCCACCGCGATGAGGCGGTCCGTCGCGGTCTCGGCGTGGGCCGTTCCGTGGTCTTCCCGGCTGTAATAGCGAAATCAGTTAGCAATCCAGGTCGACAGACAAAAAAACTTGCGGGGTAATACGTGTCGCCAGACAGAGAGGCAGACAAACAGACAGACAGAGGCAGACAAACAGGCAGGCAGAGAGACAAACTCAGTGGTGGACAGATAGGCAGACAGAAAGGCACATAGACAAGCAGGCATACAGGCATACAGACAGACAGACAGACAGACAGACAGACAGACAGACAAACAGAGCAACTTAAGATCATACAGAAGGTTGGCGGTGAACGGGGGGATGGTGCGCCGGATGAACGAGGGGCCCTTCGACGTTGATCGCTGGCTCACGACTGCGCCGTCGGTCCCGTTGAGTGTTCTGATAGGCCGTCAGCTTCTGATAGGCAGTCAGCTCGTCCTCGAATGAAGCTTCCGTCGGCGGTTCGGTTCGTTTCCGTTTGCCCTTCCCGCGGCCTTCACCATCGTCATGCCCGCTGCGTTTTCGGTCGCTCTTTTTGCTCCGGCCGTTCTGCAGAAATGAAAATAAATCAGATGCCCTGCTTTCGTACATGGAATGAAGAAGGACGGCAAGGCGCGAACCACACAGCATGGTAGTACAATCAAGCAATCAACCAATAATCGTTCAATCCATCAATCAATCAATCAACCAACCCCTCGAGTGAATTTCTGCATGGTGTCTAATTTTTCATCCCATTTCCATTTATTATTTATTATTATTAATATTTATTATATATTTGGAATCTTCTATTTTTTTATGGGATGATTAAGACCTATTGCAAGTGAATGTGTTGAGCCGCATATTTTCTGTTATTATTTCTGGTGCTTTCGGATTCACGGCTCCTCGTGTCTCCCTTTTTCCGGAGATCACTCTGTCCGCTGATTTTGTGTTTTATTTTTCCGCTCTGTCCACGTGGATTCGCTTCGCACTGGCCGGACGCCCAGGCAGTGGGAGTACGTGTGTGTTGGATGTATGTGTGACGTACTCTTCTTTCATTTGCATTAGATGCCGACTCATCGAGTCGGTTTTCATCTGTCGGTCCGTCTCCGCTCCGTTTGCTGTTCGAGCCGGACTTCTTTGGCGATTTGGATGGACCTAGGGCGAAATTTCCGCAACGGTTGACATTCATACCAGCCATTCAGTTTGTACTGTGGTGTCACGATTATAACGGTCGGTTTCTCCACCCGGGCAATGCACTCGGCCAGTGTGTGTTGGCTGAGTGCCAAACCATGACAGAGGCGCGTGTGACGGAGGCGGGGCTTAACCGACCGTTATAATCGTGGCAGGAAACCTGCGCTCTTACTTTTGCCGGACCGGACGGCGGTTGGAGCCTTCGTCACTGCTGCTTCGGCCTCTCCATCACTCTGCTCCTCCCCTGACTCGGCAATCTCCCCATCCTCGACGTCCAGAGGCTTCTCCGACTCCAGACCGCCCTCACTCATTATTGTCGAGGACACCAACTTTGGGGGAAAATTTTTCTAAAGGGAAAGAAAAACACTCCGCTGAAGACTCTTGTTGTACGCTATTATTATTTTTTGCGACTTTCATCTTTGGGTTTGGCATTATTGATTTATCATCCTTAGTGTCGCCACAAGGTGGCGCTAAGGACGATCCACGATTAAATTGAACTACGCAAGTGGCAAAGACCTTGAACGAACCGAGTTAGGCCATTTAACTCGTTCAATGGGGCTTTACAGACAGACTGAGTTACACATGCCTTGGCTCGGTTAGCGCACGCTTTTTGCCACACGTGCGTAAGTTAAAAAACGCTTAGAAATGAAATAAAATTTAGTCTCCAACTTGATTAAAACTAAAACAAAAGAACCTAACTAAAAATCTATTATTTTTACCCGAATCCATTTTAATTGACCTGAAAAAATTAATTAGTTCACTAATTTTAGGATATGATTACTGTATTACCGCGATAGATGGCGACAGTCGTACTGGAATGGAACGTGTGGACGGGGTCTGTGCACCTTACACAAAGCACAAGCGCCGCGTGGCCGATTAAACGTTCCACAGATCGTACGCTGTCGCTATCTATCGCAGAAATACAGTACTGTTACGCGCCTACCTACGTGCGTGTACTGTAGTGCCACGATTATGACGGTCGGTTTTTCACACCCGGGCAGCGAATTCGGCCTGTGTATTGACCAAGTGCTAGAGGCGCGTGTGACGGAGGCGGGGCTTAACCGACCTTTTTAATTGTGGCATTACAGTAGTAAATTAAATTAAAATCAGCACGGTACTAGCATAAATTGTGCAAAAATTCAATCTAAAAGAATTAAATCTCCTTTAACAAAGACGGTCTGTGAGTCCGTGTGCAGAACCGTTCGCTTGCGTATCTAAAAAAGGAGGTCATTTGTGGGAGTGGCCACTACCAGTACCAAGAAACCGGTTGGTGTGGTGTGGATACGAGGGAACAGCCCTAATGCCGTGCAATGTTCGCGCACTTCCCTCTCGTTGTTTGCTGATATTTTGGGGTCGAAAAATCAACAATAAATCGGAAAAAAAATATGGCAAAAATTTTGACAAATAAAAATTCAATTTTTAAAAATGGAAAACGAAAAAGAAACCTTGTGGCTAATTTGATTGATATACGTCACGATTTCGCCCTATCGTACGCAGCATTAGGACTGTTCCCTCGTACTCGATTTAAAAATTTTAATTTCCAAAGCTGAAATTATAATTGCTTCAAGCGCAAATAATCTGAATTCAAATAAAGAAACTGTAGGCGTTGAACCAACCAAAAGATTTTCTTTTCATTGCGAACCTCTCTCTGACTAATACAGCTGTGGCACGATTACTTGACGAAAACCGTTAATCGGAACACTGGCAGAATAAGATGCGTTCCGCTTAACGTTTTTCGTCGAGAAATCGTGCCACAGCTGTACGACGTTACTTACACGTAACAAGTACCACCCGGTGACTGGTAACCAGCCAAGGCTTACGAAACCAGACCACCCTACGTTAGAGAGAATAGGAGCAACAATGGCGGATCCATCCATAACACACGGGGAAAATTTCTGCTATTTCTATTTCCGAGACAGCTTCCGCCCGCCTTAAAAATTTCCAACCTTATACAATACGCCATTTGTCAAAATATTATTTCCCACCGCCGCGCGGTTACATAATCGCAATTTCAACAATTTAATTTCCCCCACAATATGACCTTATTTTAATTCCAATAAATAAATAAATAAATAAATAAATAAATAATAAAATACAGCTGTAAAAATATTATTTTCCTGAAACTGGAAAACTGGATTTTTGTAATTTTGTTGGGATGGATTTATAATCAACCGTACTTACTGAATACTTCTCTCTCTTTAGTATAAAATGCGGAGGACAAATTCTGGGTTTAAATTTTCGATCAAAAAAACACACGAAAAGATAATTAAACCCGCAGCAGGACAAGAGAGAGAGGGAGAGGGAGACAAGACACGCTGGAAGGAAGCGATGGAGAGTGAGCTCGGTCACCTTTAACGGGACACTTTTGTGTTTATAGAGCCTTTCTTTGCCGTGGAACAGTTACCTGCTCAACGCGCGTGCGTGGGGATCTTCACACAAGAGATTTGGCCGAGAATATACATACATATATATCGTCACTTCTGCAATATATGTCGGGCGCGATGTATATATTATATTGCTGGGACTATTGCCTTTTTCAGCACTTTAAAATCTGCGTTTAGTGGAAGGTCTTCATCATCATCAACACAGTCCGTTTGGGCGTAAAGAGAGTTCCTCGACGCTTGCAAAATTTTTCTCCGACGCTAGACGACGACTGCGCGCACATGGGCGATGAGAGATAGAGAGCATGCGAGCTTTCCACTTCGTGATTCATCGGCCCTCGCTCGCTCGCTCGCTCGTTCTCTTTCCTTCTTCACCGCGCTGTCGTGCGTGCTGTGTGCCTTCAGCGAAAAGTGCTGTACTGCCGCGATTATAACGGTGAGTTAAGCCCCGCCTTCGTCACACGCGCCTCTGTCATGAGTTGGCACCCAGCGAACACACACAGGCTGAGTGCGCTGCCCGGGTGCAGAAACCGACTGTTATAATCGCGGCAATA
>LRSR01000422.1:0-22187 GCA_001579985.1 Hypsibius dujardini
TTCTGGATGCAGAATTCAAAATGGAGTTTGATTATGTACAGGCTCAATGGATGTTACATGTTCTTACTGTTGTTTTCCTTGCATTTCGTCCGGCCATTGGAGCTGCTTGTTTTCCAAGTAAATTAATGATTGGCTCTGCGTAGTTTTGTTTACGCCTGCTTTTGCTCGGACTTTTGCCGTTTCGAGGATTAGGGTGTATTTAAAATTATAGGGAAAATAAGAAAATCATACAAGGTTTAACAAAAATTAATATGATTCAAAACCAAGTTAAGACAACAGCAGAATTCTCGACTGAATGCATCAGGCAAATCTTTGGAGAGCTATTCAATGAATCAATCGAGTAGGACTATATGCACCTTTGGCAACTCCAGAGTTTATCAAATTTTCAGAAAAAACGAGATCTAGGAAGTACATTTGGCAGCATATATTTATACATACAACTACACTTCCTATTGCACCTCTCGCTATTCCTCCGAATTATATAATATCATTGTGGCTCTTATGCGAAAACAAAAAAAGTGAATTCGCGGCGTATTGCAAACGGTTTCCACTATGGAAAGTCTAGCGGATGCAGGCTCATTTTCTACCATAGCTTCCTCTCGTTTGCGCTTATATCGGTTGAGCCTTTTGCAGGTTACAACCCCGCTTGTACCCTCATCGATGGTCGATTTTTCAGGCTTAAAAAACGAATTGATGTGCCACAACATAATTTCAAATGGGCGCTAGAAATGAGAAATAGTGTGAACAAGATAACAAGGCAAACTGCTTCTGGGACTGGGTCCTCCACAACTGTTTTTCGAGAGAATCTTCGTAGCATTTCCAATCGTTTCCCTCCTACTGCGCGCAATCAATAATCTGAAATAATAATATTTTATTTCATGATCACGGCTGAATCGCCCAATCTGTAAAGCAAGATGCAATGGAAATAGCCTAAAGCTCCTCCCCAGTGCCTGAAAATGCATCTGTTTGAAATCTGATATGATATGATATGAACTAATCAAGTGGTAGAGTATTTTGGTCATCCGCTATAATAAAATTAAAAAATGTTTTCTTTATGAGTGAAAAGCCGAGCTTCAGTGCCATGATGCGTCCTCGTTGTCGAAGGATTTCGCAGATGCCCTTAGCTTTGACGAAAGCTGTTGCCCAAACAGATGCGGCCATGCCTTGAATGATACAAAATAAAATACAATCATCCAAAGCATAAAAACAGCATGCGTTTGTGTTTTTCTGTCAGTCTGTCTGTCTGTCTGTCTTTTTGTTTCTCTGTCCGTCTGTTAATCCATCTGCTTATCTGCCTCTGTGCCTGTCCTTAGCGGTCGTAATTTTGGCAGAACTGAGCGCTTTAATCGCCACAATGGTAAACAACTTGAAGGGGAAAAAGCTAATGGAAAGATCACTTGTACTGCAGCTAAAGTTCGGAGTTGAGCGAAACGAAAGAAATGTGAATTGTGTCCTGAAAACCGCTTTTGAAAGTTATTTGACGAGGGACGAATTTCGTCAGTTTTTAGATTAGCTGCAACCAAATCGGGTGTTGAATGTGCATGGAAGGGTGTAAATTTAGGGATGTCAGGTATCGGGTGGTACCCAACAGATACGCAATACTTACTAATAGTATAGTATATCTACCTAGTTAACTCATTCCTATCTACCTTCACATTCTATAATGTACTTACTCAGCCATTATCCCTTACATGATTCCGCCATGTCGGCAGGAACTAATACGTTAGATCAGGAACTATTCTTTATTCCTGAATATATAATTGTGTATTCTACAGTAATCTACAGGAGAGTTCCTTCCTTTCCCCTCTAACCTCCTCTACCAGTAAAGTCTACCAACAATTCTTCTCACATTACTCAGTCTAATAGCTTGTATGTTCAGGTTCTTCCGTCCTAGTAGGGACGGAGGCCTAACACAGGCTTTGCACAACAAAATATATTTCTGGTGTCTTTTTATGCTCGCGAGATGGACGGAGTTATGTGAATCTGCATGGAGCTACGCCGAACTACGTGGAGATGCATGGAGCTACGTGGAGTTATGTGGAGCAACATGGAGCTGCGTGGAGCACAACGAAGCTACGTAAAGTCACGTTGAACTACGTGGTGCTAAACAGAGCTGCGTGAAGGCACGTGGAACATGGAGTAAGTTGAATTACATTTTCTTATTTTTTGTAATTTGTTTGAGAATCTTACCAACAGCCCTCGAATCAGCGTTCCTTCTTCCGCTGCATACTGCTCAACAGACGGGTCACGCGACCTCCCTACGGATAACTCCTGACTGGTCCGGCCTGGATACTGCCTGTTTTGGTTGTTAAAACAGGACTTGAATGTTCCATGACTTCCAGCCTACATACGATACGACTGACCTGACTGGAAAGCAGGCTGGATACAACCTGGGTTCCTATGCGAATTTAGCATGGGTCGGCCTCATGCCAAGCTGTTTCCATCCCGTTGTTTTCAGCGATTCGGCCAATTAAAAATTCCATTGCCCTATGGGCGTGTCTTTTGTAGACCAATGGAAATGATAAATTATTTTGCGGGAATTCGCCCGGACCACATTCAAATTGAAAGCAAAAGAACTAAACCAACAGTGCCAAAGTATTAGATCGAGATTCGAGCTAAAAGCGGTAGGGTGGCAAAGTTCGGGAAGTTAAGCCAAAGAGATATGAGATCCATTTCTGTTGTAGACTTGCAGAGCGATTTCCAAATAAAAACAAAGAAAGCAGGTTTCTTTACAAGGATTGAATCCGAAACCTCTGCTGAAAATAACTTATTAGCAATCTAAAGCTTAAAATTTGAAATGGGAACTTACGTACCGAGCAGGCTAAGGCGATACGATGTAAGCAGTTGGATCCAGCCATCTTCCACATTACAACAACAAAACAATAACACAACTCCTCTGATGTCTCATAATACTGTGCGCACATGATTCTATAACAGACTAATTAATTGTAATTTACGCAAAATGAAATGATATTTATAAATGTTTAAACAGCAGATTAGTAATTTCAACGCCAGGCGAAGCAAGACAAATCTGAACTGAATTCCTAGTCTCAAACCAAGCCACGCAGTGTGCACACGGAACTAATTTTCCGCTTCAGTTGGAAACTATCAAGAGAGGTGTCTTGCAAGGGGCGGAAAATTTCAAAAATATAGCCTGTATTCTAGGCTACATTGCGACGGAAAGACAGGCTGGGCGCATCCAGCATAGAAACAGGCGGATTCGAGTTCTTTTACAGGCTTATTATAGTGTTAAGCCTGGAACCTAGTCTGAGAGTTATCCGTAAGGCTTGACCCTCCACTACTACACTAGCAGTTGTTCCGACACTCAAACAAACTCTGACGACCCATCTCTCTCTCTCTCTCTCACTCTTCTTTCCCCATCAAGTGGGGATTATGGCATCATGATCCAGATATGAAAAATAAATAAACCGAATAGAAGAAGATAAACTATACCAATGAAAATCGGTAGGGATATGTTTAGATATTGAAAAAAACGTACGAAAAACAAAATAGAACGCGAGAGAAAGAAATAAAAAAAATGAGCAAGAAATGAAAGACAGATAAGGGGAGAAATATATTAAGATCAAACATTAAGGAGAGAGGGTACCTTAACTATAATGTTAAACAACCTTCCTCGCCCGCTTATTCATCGAGAGCGATTAAGAGGGTGAAGCAACAATTCGCTTGACGTGGATATTGGGCTATATCGTTTTATCATCACCTTTTTCGTCCGCCATTATGATACGGCAATTTCTCTTTGTTTCGTGTGATTTTGTTCGTTATACGATCCCAGCTGAAACTTGGGTGTTGCTGTTATTGGTGGACGGACGAAACGGTTGTCACGCCTGATTTTCCGGAAAAGTGCGGCATGCCTCATCCGCGGATTACACACCATTTTCGGCGTTAAAAGTTCGCTCCAGGAGGCCTACTATTCGACACAACAACCCCCTCTGCGTGATAGAGACGTATAGCAAAATAGCTGATCTGACTAGGCGGAAATGTAGTTGGTTGATTTGTCTCTCAGTGAGACGACACGCGACACACGATCGAACTGGCGTCTTGGGTCGCCGCCTGACTCGATGTCTGTGTCTGTGTCTGATGTGTGTGTGTGTGTGTGTTATGACTACTTAGTGATGTTTTTACGGGCTTGTTGTGGCGCTACCGACCGCGATGGCTCAGTTCAGACATAACTAATACAACCTCACGTATACACAGATACATAGAACGGTAGTCTGTTTAGCCGGAAAAAAATTCGTTCGAGGTTGAGTTGATGTGAGTCAGCGTGGTGACGAATTTATTTTCCAGCAATTTATGTACGTGTGTGTGTGTGCGTGATGTGGCTCTATGAGTTGATCATCGTAAAATGTTAAGACACATAAATCTTCGATACAGCCGGATCAGACTTACTTTTAACATTAAGCCCTCCACTTGGGTTAAGAACCTTTCTACAAGGATCTTAGCGAGCGGTTATAGTTTTAACTTGGGACACTATTTGACTGCCGAATTCAGAATCAGTTCAAACATTTTTCTTATTTAGACCCACTTCAATTATGAATACAAACATTCGTTTCGCTGCTGAAGTCGGAGAAAGTTTTTTGTGATATCTGGAAATTGGAAAAACACAGGAAGATTTCAAAAAGACTTTGCCCGCCTTTTTCGGTGCAATAATTGCACGCAATTGCACTAAGTTTTTCATCATTACAGTAAGTCTAAATAATAAAAATATTTCGAAGTGATTCTGAATTCGGCAATTGAATAATGCTCCAAATAAGCCGGTTCGAGCAACACAAGACTGAGCAAACTTTATCGCGTTTCAATTAGACCTATCTGCAATTAAATTTATTCCGTTCGCTCGTATCGGATTTCACAGCTTTCGGCTAATCAAAAAATACCATCAACACATCGACTTTTCTCGCGGTATTTCTCAAAGAGACCAACGAACTACCCGAGAAGCTATAACCTATAACCGTACACAACATGATGAATCCCACCTGCGGCGCAGAAAAGCTACGAAAAGCTTTTGATGAAAATACGTAGAAGAAATGGCGTAGAAAGACAGCGTAACAAATTATAGTTATCGGTCTGTCTTTCGGTTCGCGTTTTCGGAGTTGGGGTACGCGACGAAGATGCGCCATTTATTGGTCTTAGGAATAAAGGAAATGTTAAAGCACACACACGCTGACAGACTGATGGCTTGCGTGTGGCACACCCTGATTTAACAGTGTGCCACTCAAGAGTGGTGGAGGACGATTTTTGATGGATTATATATGGTATGATACCGCCCTCCCAAAACATACCATCCTAAATTCAGTTGCAATTATATTTAGTATCTTTAAATACTATTCCATATTGTTGATAGAAGTAGTTTGTAAACCTTTTTAATCCTTGAAGTTAAAAAGTAACCAAACGGAGTACCATTTAAAACACCAATTTTATTGGGACTTGACATTTTTTCCAGAGTAGCTTTCAAAAGTTTGGAAATATCAGTTTAGTTCAGTCGCCGTTGATGTGGCCGTGGAATCTTCGTTTTGTAAGCGTGGCCCTTAAACACCAAATACTTTTTTTCAGGATAAAGCTAAAATAAATATTTTTATCGCGGTGAGGAAACTAACGGCTTCAAAGAAAACATAAATATAATTTTAATTTCTCGTGTGCAAAAGTGTCAAGCACCGCAATGGTATTTAGTTTAATATGAGTCGGAAAATTGATGGGAAATTCGCAGAGGGAATTAAAATGGTGTGGTTGGAGATCGGCAGCAGCGAAAGGTGCGACAGAGGGAGTTCTTGATGCTGGACAGGGCCAATGTGAAGAGGACCGGGTCGAGGACGCACTGACAGGAGAAGAGGATGGTCGCCACCTGGTGGAACACAAGGGGCGGGGTGATCTCAAAGTAGATTATCATGACGTAGTAGATGTTGATCGGGGCCCAGCAGATGGTCGCACTGATGGTAAGGAACGCCAAAACCAGGTAGCCGTTGGAATTCTGCTTAACTCGCTTCACGGAGACGATGGGTTCAGCTGGTGCACTACTGTTAGCGCCTATTTTACTGTTCATTTTGGCACCTATTTCGAGAAGAAAAGATCCATACTTCGCACCAGTATATATTCCATACAAGCGATCCTTCATTGTTTTTTTACGCCAATTTTCACTGCCGAAACAACGCAACTTTTAAGTATGATAATGTAGTTCATTTTTTTGTGTTTAATTGTAATCGAGAGGCCAACGAGACTGCTTCTCGCCCGTCGTTCTTCCCTCTGCGGCACAAACAATGACGTGCCTTCAATGAACATTTTCTCATTTAACTTCTAAGCCTATTTTTGACGACCGAAATATGGCAAACAGGCTTATAAATTTAGTTCATGGAGGCGTTGTTTCAGTTAAAAATTTTGCAAGGCTTGGTTAAACTTTGACTTCGCGAGGAAAGAAATTAAAGTAGGAAATAGAAGAAAGCAAGTACTACATTTTCGCGTTAGACAGGGACAGGGTACATTTAAACTGCGGTACGTTTAATCGGCCACGTGGCGCTTGTGCTGTGTGTACGGTGCACACAGCCGTGCACACATTCTACTTCAGTACGACTGTCCTTGTCTAACGCGAAAATACAGTATTGTCGTATGGAATAAAAACACCTCGACTTCGGAAATCCTATACCGGTGAGATTTTTGGAGGAAAGTTATTGTAACGGGAAGAAAAGACTTCATCCCCAAATGCCAAGTGACAACGAGACGGATATTGAAAGCAGCGGAAACGGCGGACGCGCTCAGCAGCGGCAACAGCAACTTCATGAGGGAAAAGTTAAAGTAGACTGAAGAAAATTGAAGTAGATAAGTATTGTCGTAAAGAAAAAAATTGACATCAGAAATTCTATACCGGTGAGGTTGATGGCATTTATTTATCATTTAGTGTTTCGACACTGCAGGCTTCACAATCTGATTCCCGTTTCAGCCTTTTCCTACAGTGCTTGAAGTAAAACATAAAAACAAATTGTCATTGTTTAGATTCCTGAAAAGTTTATATGCAGAAAAGCTTCAGTTTCTGAAAACTGGAAAAAAAAACATGAAAGTGAAGGAACCTTATGAATGCTTTTTTCCCAAACAAGTCTCAACGTCCCATTCCAAAAATGACTCCCTCAGTTCCATTCCCTCAATTAAAAGAGAGGAAAATTATTTCGTTTTGTCAACGCCGCTGTTGAATGAATGATAGTTTTTCAAAATTGCAATTTTCCCGACTGAATATAAAAGATGCATATCACCTAAAATTCGAAAGTATTTTTACAGAGTGCAATTTCAATTACAGAGTATGCGTACCGTCACTGACACGAACCAGGTGGGTGTCGCTGTTGGGTGCCACGACGTTCTTGCGGTTTGCTACATTCCGGCGCAGCGTCCTTGCGCACTGGATGATGGGAAAGGCGAGGATCATTACCACCAAGGGGAGATCGTAGATCAGCAGTACGGTGACTTTGTTCATGATCGGTTGCGCCGCCGCGTTCAAAAAGCACCCAACCTCCTTGACAGGGAGACGGTAGTACAGGGCATCGGCCACCCAGCCTTGCACCAACGCCAAGTGGACATAGATCCACATCCCCAAGCAGAACAGGACGGCAAATTTGGTAGAATGGTAGGTACGGTAGGACAAGGGATGTATGATAGCCCAGATGCGATTGATGGCGATCAACTGATGAGCATTCTTGACTGCCGCTTGCATAACGAAATACCTTAAATGAAAACAATAGTGAGTGCATCTGTCTGTCTGGTTGTCTGTATGTCTGGTTGTCTGTCTGTCTGTCTTTCAGCCTGTTTTTCTGTGTTTTTTTTCTGTCTGTCTGTTCGCCTGTCTGCTTCTTTGCTTGCCTGCCTTCCTTTCCGCTCCGCTCTTACCCATAGATGTAAGCAGTGCAGGCGTGCCCACCCATAAACCAAGTTTTATAAAGACCAAACAGAAATTCAAGTGGATACTGGATCAAGAGGCATGCAAGATTAGCAAGCAGCAGGTTGATTAGGTACATATTGAACGGTGTGTGCAATGTGGAGTCCTTGATGAAGAGCAGCAGAAGCAGGCCATTGCCTAAACACCCGAAAATGAAAGTCAGCAGCGCGACGATCGGAGCGAGAGTCCACGACGCCACCAGTTCCGTTTGGGCCGTGGCGACTGTGATGTTAGTGTTAGGGTTCAAGGCTGTTATGTTGGCCAGCGACTCAGCAAGACCACTAGTGGAGTTCATATTGAACCAGGTTGGGAAATTTTAGAAAAATGTGTAGAAAAATGAGGAAAGAAAGTGAGGAGATAAGCGAAATTTGATGAATGTGGTTTGGGCTTTTGTACGCCGCAGTCAACGATCAAAATGTTATTACTGAAAGACTGCGCCCTGCGGGATGTGGCAACCTTACTGGAGGGGCGGAAATAGGGTAATAATTGCTTAACTCTAGGGGTAACACATTGGGCGTTATTAGTAGCTCGAATGTCCGGACGAGGGATAAGTATTGCCACCTGTCTACAGAAATTTATACGCCGCAGGCTCTCGTAGAACATGACTATGTGATCCCGTGGATCACGCATATCTTTCATAAACGCGGCATGACTGGGCACGTGGATTCCCAGGAGGTTTAACGTCAAAAGTCTCAAAATAGCGGGCGATGTCAAGGGTCAATTTAAGGGTTCTTGACGTGTGGGTGACACACCGAAATTTTATAGAATTTGTTTATATAAGTGCACGTTACCATAACAGTCCCAGAGAAAATTTGTATAATAAATCCCTAGAAAAAGCGACAAGAAAGCTTTACAAGCGTCAGCGATAAATAGGGTTGGGGGCATTAACAACGAGGACAAAAGATAAAATCTCACGTCGACATTGAGCTCACATGGATACAGCCTCATCCCTTGCATTACTTATATCCTCTCTCGATAATATTTTTCGACCAACTGGATTATAAATCATTGAAGTCATAAGACAGTAAAATATCTCTGTTTATTCAACCCGCTTCACATTGGCGGACCGAGGGGCAACGTGGCAGCAAAATTTCGGGACCGGGAGAGGGGGGGGGGAACTAAAAGTCTTCCTCCGTTTTCCCTTGTTTGTCCCTCCACTTTTTTATTTGCCTTTGTCAATAAAATGATGATTGATGTTTTTAGAATCCTTATTGTTCGTTCATCACTAGAAGATTAAGGAACACTTGGGCTTTCCAAAATGATCAAACTTATTATTGCTCGAAGGGACTCTGGACAGCTCTCGTAAAGGCAACAGGGACAAACAGGGGGAAGCGGAAGGATTTATACTACATATTATATTATAATATTATAGTACTATATTTTTAAGAAAATATTAAAAAAAATAATTAGACAATTTCCTAAAGGTACCCATTCCAGGGGTCCAGATTCATTTCAGATTAAATTCATTTGTTTTAGCTCGCTCCCCCTTCCCCCACCGACGTTTTCTGTGGTCAAAATATGTTTCATCCATATTTTTATCACTACTATATTATTAAGCCTAGATTCTATGAAGGCCTTATTAGTCCAACGGAAAGTATAACTGCATGCAAAAATGTGTTTTAATAACGTGAATCCCGAACATCATAGAAGATGAATAGGTCGAATTTGTTCGAAAATCGACCGAAACGACCGAAACGACCTCGCATTATAAGTCTCCCGTTGCGCGACTTTTACTTGCCTTCAATGAAAGAGACAAAAAATTTAATTGACGGAAATCCAGAACCAATGTTAAACGGAACATAATAAAGGATTATTGCTTTCCAATTGCTTGCGCACCACCTCCATAATTTGCGTTTTTAAGTGTGCCGCTATAACATCAATTAACTTACGCAGCAGGCGTTTAGGCCAAGATAATTACGGATGGTTCTGTATTTTTCGTATCTTTGGTCCCTGGATAGCATGTGCTATTTGGAGGATTCATACTATGAAATTATGAAAAGTGAAGAATCTTCAAGTTCATTTGCATATTTAATGGCGCGCATGACCGATGATTAAATTGTCAGACCACAGACCACAGACAATGTGATTACGTGAAAAAGGATATTCCTGATAAAGATGCCTTAATGGTTGGCCGGATGAATTCGGCCTGCACGTGCAAGGGTACTCAGTATATTACAGACAAACAATAATATTATCTGCTGGTACCTGCGTCAAACCTCCGCAGTTTACTGACGTCTCGTGATGACCGCGAAATGATTATCCTTTCATTTTCCCCACATAAATTTATTTGGTTGCAAAACACGAAAAAAGGTTGCAAATATAATTCGCCATTTTGGTAGTTTCGTTTCCATACCATATTTACATATTTTTTGGCTGAAACTATTAGTGTTGTTAATTTCGTATCAAGAATTTGAATACAAAACGACGGATATGATACGCACGCGTAAAGGGTGAATGTTGGAGTAACAAACGTGTCAGTATGGAAGTTGCAGTGGCACTATGGCAGTGGCAGTGGCAGTGACCCATTCTACAGATATGGGAAGTCATAAATATGGCTATCTTCCCCAAGAAGAAGGAGTTTATCGGCCAGAAGAAATACGCTCTTTTACGTTTTCACGAGTGGGCGACGGATTGGCTGCTTTCTAACGACCAGTCGCTCACCAATTTGGCTCAAACTTTTTTTCCCAATTATAACGTCTTTTATTCCCAATCAAATTTCAAACTCAAATTTGAAATGCCCTACAATTTATGAAAAATTGACGTTCAGTACTTTCAGTAGGCCTCTCGTAAACGCATATTGGCTTAGATGGCATGACTAGTGAGCGCCGTCATAAATGGAATGAATGATTTAGGACAAACATTATTTACTGTTGGCATATCCATCTTAACCATCATACAGGGTAGTGTGAAGGGAACCGAATGGCATTTTGAAGTGAATTGGGAACGTTAAAATAGCCGGAATAACGGCATAAGCGGCACGACGGATTGGAAAGGTTTATGATCGGGAATCAGGATTATCAACTGTCAAGTTAAAAATCCTTCAACTCTTCTTTTCACCCAAAACATACTTGGTCATCTGTAGGGCTAATCTCTCGCCCTTACAAGTCGGGTCCTAACAAGTCGAAGCGAGAGCCCTCATAGTAAAGGGCCAGGAGGTGGGAAAGAGTCGAAATGTGAACAACTTGGGGGGTTGTGGGGGATCCCATTTCATCTCATTAGCCCCCTGAGATTTCAAAAACTTCAAAAAAAAATTGATTTTGTGGGATACAGTATACGCAACCTATCAATAGAGAGGTTGAAGCAACGCGCGTAAGAGTAGCGTAAGAGTAAGCGTAAGGAAATTGACCAATTGAAATTGTGCGGGGGCAGAATTTCAGTTTTGCCGAAAATGCAGCTATTGTAGAAGAGGTCCTCTTCTACAAGCCTATGCACGGTGGACCGGGACACACTTGGAAGGAGGTGGAGGATGCCATGACGCCAATGTTTCCCGTAACACGCGACGCCAAGGCTTATAAGGAACGGTTCGGTACGTTGCTGAAAAAATTCAAAGCCAACGATGCGAAAGCGAAATGGGCCAGCGGTACCGCGGAGCAGGTGACTGAGTTGAAGGAGAAGCTGCAGGAGTGCCTCGATCTACAGCGCGAAGCGGATACTCTCGCGGCCACGAAAATGCAGGACAGCAAGACTATGAAACAGAGGCTTCTTCGCGACAAGGAGAAGTAGAAGGAGATCCGCAGCGATGCGCTCGAGTCTTTCAAGTTGAAAAAACGACTGCGCGGCGGAGAGGATGAGGAGGGGAGCGAAAACGAGTCGTTTTCCAAGACCAACTATGCCAAACGAACCAACGCCATAGAAGCGGAGCTGGCTCTCAAGTGGAAACGAGAGGCTAATGCTCAAGCTCGCCAAGTCGCTTTGGAGGAGAATAGGCTGGAATTGAAGGAAGCAAAGCTGGCCCTGGAGGAAAAACGCCACGCTGACCAGATCGCAATCCGGAAGTTGGAGCTGGAAATAGACAAGCAGAAGCTTGACTTGGAGCATGACCGTCGCCGCCACGACTGATTCCTAGAAACTAATTTGGCCATTTTGTTCCAAATTTGCGAAAACCTTATTACCGTATTGGAAGTGTGAAATTCCAATCCGCAATGAGGATCTTCATTTTGAAAGTTTTCTGGATTATATTTGCAGTTAACTGTGAATACATCGTAAAAACTCTAAAGAGGAAGAGAATGGAATTCTATTTTTTCATAACAACAAAAAACATTGCAGGTACTCCTCCAGACTGGGCGCCACTACACCGAACTTTGTGCGTATCTGGCTTTGATAAATGCATGTGTGCAAATTGGCAAGAAAAGTAGACACGATGTAATACTTGGCCACTGGCTGCCGGTCAATTTTGAGGTTTTTAGAAAAGTCGCTGTAGGCATACAGCTGCAAAACCTTTCCGAAAGACCATCCTACTGCTATACGAACACGTGCCGTGATCTGATTAAATTCTATTTCATTCCGTTGAGTAGCCTTCCGAAAGGGCGTAATCAGATAGTCGCTCAACGTGTAGGCAGGATCCCCGTATAGACGAAACTGCCCTCCTACTTCTTCCATTTTCTCGCGCAGCATGCTTTCAGCTTGGCTCTCCAGGTACGTGGAAGCGTCGTGCCTAGCTCCCTCGAACGGACTCGCGAGATGGAGGATGAGACCGTCCGGAGCCGTGATAGCCTGGTATTTCAGTCCGTGACAGCGTTCCTTACCGCTGTATACAATCCGCTGGTCGCGTTTTGGTCTGCATGTCTGTTTGAAAGTTCCATCGATGAAGGCGAAAATCTTCATACCGTGTGACAAACGTCCGGTTTCGTTTGCAATAGCGACAGCGTAAAGATCCATCCGTTGACGTGTCAAGAAAGGCTGCTGCAGATGGTCAGTGAGCTGCTTGCATTTGGAGAAAATCCACGAAATTCCAAATTAAATATTTTTGAAAGGGTAGTGTGATGGCGAGGGAAAATTTCATGCAGGTTCTTCAGACGGCACGGATAAGACAATCGATGAACAATCAAGCAGAATACCTCGACCGACGAAACTGAGAGGCGGCCCTTCAACTTAAACTTTTCAGGCATGTCCAGAAATCGAATAATCCTCATGATGTCGGCCTTTTCCACCCTGAAGAGATCCTTGCAGTGCTCGGCAGACGTCGCAGGCAACGAAAAAGCTCGGGCTCTATATTTGTGTTTGACGCGCGGAGGTCGCCGCCTCAGCAGCACAAACTCTTCGTCCGTCAAAAGACCATTCGCGTAAGCCAACAGAAGAGATTTGTACTTCATGATAGGAAACAAAAACACGAGGAAAAAAATCAGACGATTGAATTGCAGAAATATTCGGTGTTTTATGAGTTGGTATTTTCCGAAAATGACGAGGAATTCAATGAGAGAATCGTTTACGGTTACTTTACGTAAACGCTACGCCGACTGCTTCAACCTGTCCTCCGTAGAGCAAGCGTATACTTTTCTTACGCTACTCTTACGCTACTCTTACGCCGAAATGCTTCAACCTCTCTAATAACTGTAAGTGTGATGTTTAAGGCATTCAAGAACAGTCAAGGATTTTTTGATTTTGTTCGTTTGCCCACCCGCTGGCCCTAACATGAGGGGCTCGGGTTCCGACTTGTAAGGACTCTGAACCAGCCCGTGATCCAAACCAGTGTTTGTTGAAAATACTGACATCAATGGTTAAGGAGGGCGGGCAGGTGCTTTAAATCCTGCCTCCGGATGCGAAAGTTGTTATCGACTAGTGACTTTGCTGCTCAGCCATACATCGCACCGGCATGAAGCTTTAGGAGGATACCCTGCCGCCCCCACATTTGTCCTCTCTCGACTACGACACCTTAACTATTTCTTTTCTTGATCTTTTTTTTATTAACAAGATTAGCAGCAACAGGTTTGGATAGGATTATTAGGTTGGCTTCCGATCGTTCAAGCTCCCGTTCAAGAAAGTACTGTGTACAGTAAATAATAAATTCCTTCTAAAAATCATTATTGCTCTGGAAAAATTGGAACGTTCACAGCAGGTGAAAGGTCATCCATATCGACGGCAGCTTTTATCTTCCGCCCTTTCGCTGCTACTATCATCTTTGAAGGAATCGTCAGACACTAAAGTAGTATGCTGAGCTTAAAGCGTGCTGTTCAGAACATCTGCGAGGCCACAACTCTCGCTCCAGTCGATTCCAAATTGAATTCGGGTTGAGACCGTACCCGGAGAAGGTCATTTTAATATAGAGGTGAAGTCCAACTGTACGAGGTAAAGCTTTTAATTCGGCTAGCTTTTTGCGTTCCAAGCTCCCTCAGTGTCAGTGACTTGGATACAGACATTAAAACTTCGATAAAGTCAAACAAAATTTTGCCAAAAAGATGAAATCGAGAGAGGGGCAGGAATACCTTTGTAAAGCTTAGACGATTATTCTGAAAGAGTAAGAAAACATTTTGCTGTAAAGAGATGGAATTGAGGCTGTAGAGGCGCCACTCGCAGGTTCAGCTCAGGCACACTAGCACACCTTACAGTCTACACACTCTTGTCAGACACACACAGGTGCATATTGCAGTTGACAGCAGGTGCGTTCATTCTTGTAGTGAGAAGTGCGACACTTGCGTCCCCCTAGCCGAATTAAAAGCGATTTTG
This sequence comes from Hypsibius dujardini, assembly GCA_001579985.1. Lineage (NCBI taxonomy): Eukaryota > Metazoa > Tardigrada > Eutardigrada > Parachela > Hypsibiidae > Hypsibius > Hypsibius dujardini. The sequence goes on from LRSR01000422.1 coordinate 14,594, forward strand.
CCCGTTAGCCGAATTAAGTTTTACCTCGTACTGGAAGTAAGACCCGGAAAGCGTGGTTAAAATTGGGGACAATCTTGGTACGTGGTATTAAAGTTTTATTTTTGTATAATATCCTTATTATTACTGTTATTATTGACCGTTTGTGTTAATATTCCGTCCGATATATAGCTCGGAGTAGCATCTATGAGACGTTCCCTGAAGTCATGAATACCACTCTGCAAGGCTATCTCACTCACAACACTGCTCAACAACGGTGCCAGAAAAATTAACGGAACCTTCTCTGACGAACACTCTTATCGTGCTCGGTGGTCGTAGTCCCAGCGAGGAGTCCGCCCATCTATACTCGGCTATAGCGATTCTCCCCACCAATGCGTGGGGCTTCCTCGCCAACCTCATTCTTCTCCTCGTCATGGCCACGCATCAACCGCTTCGCCCATCGTCAAGTTGTGCCTTAATGATGCACTGTGTCGCTCTCAATCTCTTCGTCACAGGGGTGTACGTGTCGACTGCTGTGATCTCCATGCTGCTCGAGCCCAACAGCTTCCCAACTGCACAGCCACTAATGGTGATACATGCCGTTCTTCGTATACAGCTTCTATGATAATGCCACATAGGCGTCGGCGGTTCTTAGGTCCAAAGATTGACGGCCGCCAGTTTTCCCAACCTTTTCAACATGTTTCAGGCAAGGTTTATTCGAGCAGCTCGAGACTCAAAACATTGCCGTAAATCGTTATAAAGTGATGGAGGAAACTATAAAATTAACACCAAAAAAAATGTAAATACATTTTTTGTGTACGGAAAGATTAGTATTAATTTATTTTTATGTACCACATTTCTACTTTATAGTTATTTTAAAAAACGTTTACAAATTAATTTTAATCTTAATTTTAACTTACTTAACCTTAGTTTCCCTAATTCAATCTTCAGTGACTAAAATTGTTAGTTGAATTTCATAAAGAAACTAAACACGTAACACTAAAAAATATTGAATAAATGTTTTTTGTATACCAAAAGATAAATGTTAATATATTTTTTAGTTCAGTTTAAATTTTGCCATTCTTATATATATACTCAGACGCTGCATGCCATGGCCTGTTCTAACACTAATGATATATTCTACATGTGAATATTGTTGCTTTAGTTATAAAACAGCATAGCGAAATTCTGAATGAAAACTAATCGGATTCCGCTTAAACAAATGAAAGCTTTTCGTTTGCAGATTTTCTTTTGGGCAAACAGCAGACTTTTTCAAGCCGGAACCATGAAAGTTCTCGCCAGGGCGTGTCGCATTTGCAGCTCTAGTAATCCCGCAATTGTTGCCCATCGTCCAACCCAAGAGTCATGCATTTGTTTAAAGTGTCTAGTATCGGTTAGTAGTAGAACAAACATTTTATTCTATTAAAATGCATATAATGCCGGACATCACCAATAAAGATCGGTGGAGTAAGAACATTAAGTATGAAATCCCGTATGAAATTCGATCCAACATTTTTTTATGGGAATTCCTACAAAAATATATTAAAGCGATACGGATATCAGCCCCGTGCTGGGCCGGCTCGTGACACCCACTGCTGCTCCGGGTTTTCGTACTTCAGCTTGGTGAACCCGTTTTTCAGCATCATGCTTTTCGTCTGAAACATTTCAAACAAATGTCAAGATGTTTGCAATCCGAACCTTGTCTGTTTAAAATGAAGTTCAGACTGACTTGGGGCATTAATTGTTCAATTGTCGAATTCAGAATCACTTCATACTATTTTTTTTCTTTAGATCTACTTCAGTGATGAATATCAACATTTATTTTGCCGGTAAAGTCGCGCAAAGTTTATTTTGGGATACAGTATGTTAAAGTTGGACAAATACAGGAAGATTCCAGTTTCTTTCATTTTCACTGTAAAAATGGCGATGTTTAAAACTAACTTAAAAATAATTATTTTAACATCATTTCATTCCAAATTTAATTTTGGGTCGATTGACATCACCCAAGTGTTTTTCTGATAACAGGGGGTGAAGTTCCTGGTATATTTCAAAAAAGACCGACAATTTCAGCGAAGCTGTCCAGTTTTGATTTTTGACTCCGCTTACTGACCTCCAACTTTTTGCGCTGACGCCAAGGAACTCCAAATAAAATGTGAATGGGATAATGTCAAAAATATCATATTTAATGTAGATCTAAAATCACTATTTTTAAAGTGAAAATGAATGAAATGTAATCTTCCAGTGTTTCCCACCATTGAAATATAACCAAAAAACCTTTGCCTGAATTTACCGGTAAAAAAAGATCCTTCCTCCCTACAGCAGGTATAAATGAAAAATATATTTTTAAGTGATTCTAAATTCAGCACTTGCATAGTGCTTCAAGTAAAACGAGTATGTATACTTACCGGACGGGCAATTGGAAAGCCTCTTTTGGTTGCCAGCACGTCGTCATTATCAGTGACGGCAAAATCTGATTGTGTGCCTTGTGGATGAACGTTTGCCGTGTCTGAAGCCACTTTCACCGGTCGTTTTAATCTCGGTGGACGTTGGCTGTCCCCATCGAAGGTTGAGAAGGACGAACGGGCGGTTGCTTGCTGGCGTTTCCATTCTTTATAGCCGCTAGTCTGGGCTGCTTTGAGGATCTGGTGTAAAAATAAGGAAGAAAATTACCTATTCTGCCTGCATTTCCTGCTAATATAATCATGATTTCTCATAATGCCATAATTTTTGTTGGTTTATGAGTATGAGATTGACCAGAGAGGAATGGAATGGGCGAAAATGGGAATCGGCGCAAAATTAAGAAAACACGTTTTCAAGGCATTTTGGAATGAGTATGACTCATTGATTGGTTAAATAATCTTTTGATATTTCAGCTGGTGATTGATAACTCCCTATATTTTGTAAAGAATCAATCAATCAGTAAAAATCTATCAAGCGTATCGATATTTAGCACATCAATCAATCAATCAATTGATTACCTGCACCGTTGCTTTGCTAGAAATTATAGCTTAAAAATCGGTTTTAGTATGGGAATGGATTATGGGAAAAAAATTCGGGCAATAAGGAAATGGGAAAATTTTAGAATTATGGGAATGGATGGGATAGGGTGGTCGCAAATGACAAAGAAACCTTGTGGCTAATTTGATTGATATGCGTCACGATTTCGTCCTGTTTGCCCTGTCGTGCGCAGCATATATGCCCAATCAAAAGTTGCGCAGTACTGAGATTGTTACCTCGTACTAGGCTGGTGAACATCACTCCAGAATTACGCATTAAAATAACCTAGGAGTAAATTAAAATGGGATTCGCGTGTGTGGTCATGATGCGTCCTTACAGATCGAAACAGGACCCCTTATGGAGGACCTGGGGGTGAGCAAAGGGATAAAGTGTTCATTTTTCAAGATGGAACCCACAATTGGGCCTGTTGTCCCTTATTTCCAGGGAGCCCCTGGGATTTCAAACTGTTTTCAAAAACATCAGTTGTTCTATCAAATTTAGACCGGTCTTGGTTGTTTTGAACCTCCCATTTGTATTCATTAACAGAGAGCTTATATTGGACCTCAACAAACATCAAGTTTGAATGAAAAACCGATATTTTGAAAATATTTTGAAATCACGGGGGCCAACTAGAAATGAGACCCCACACCCCCACAACTTTCAAAATGATCAGGGAAAAGAGATTAAACTTTAGGTTCAATCTTGAGAAAAATCTTGATTTTTGCTCCTTTGCCCTTCCCTGGCCTTGGGATGAGGGATCCTGGTTCCGACCCGTAAGAACCCAAAACGAGTCTCTGATGCTCACCTTTGCGACTCGAACAGCATCTTGATGCACCGGTGCTGCAGATGCTACTGCCTTAGGAATTTGTTGTCTGACCGTAACCCGCTTCACGTCTGAAGCTTTCCCCTGATCCCCTGCAGCTTCATGTCCGAGCTCTGTCAACGTCGTCATCAACTGATCTTTTCGCGACCTTTTCAGGTGGTCAACAGGGTCAGCAGCAGTGACAGGATGATTACTAAGATTACTGACTTGTTTTCGAACATCCAACCTCCCATCCAAGGAAGTGTTACGTTGTGCATTTCCAAGCGGAATAGTCTGATGTGTCTGTGTCTTGCTTCTTGGAGGTGGCGGCGGAGCATTCGCAGCAGATGAAAGGTCATCCGTATCTATGGTAGTATTATCTTCCTCTTCTTCTTCGGTGGTTTCGTTGTCCGATGATATGTCGTCTGAAGCGGCAGCAGCCTTTGTTAAAAAACCGCTCCTGTTTACTATCATTGGTATTTCCTCTTTTTCCGGTGGTCGAAATCGATGGAGTCGATTTTCAAGGACTTCACGTTTCACGCCTGTGGCGTCGTCATTTCTGTCCCTTGTCATATACTTGACTGGTTCTTGCGATTGTGGCTGTGAAACTGGCTGTTGCAAATTTGGCGATGGTTGATTAAGTTTGATGGGCGATGATTGGTCAAACGGTGCCGATGTCAACTGGATAAGATCGGCGGATTTTCGGCTCCCCTCTGTATCGAACCAAACATACAAAGAAACAGTGATGCTGCTAATATTAGAGAATTTTTGAATAGAACTTCCCCATTTAGGAACAGCAAACCGAAGGGGACCGTTTAACCGAACCCGTTCAATCGGGTTTTCCGGTCCAGTTCTTAAAAAAGACCGCAAAAAGTGTAACCCGTTTGACCGAAAGACCGGGCCGGTTGTGACCGGTTGAAATCGGTTTTCAAAACAGACCGACTTGCTTCGAACCGGTTCATACCGGTTCCAATTGATTGATCAAAACAGTTTTAAAAAATGTATTTGTTTTGCCGTTCATTAAATTAAAACTAGCGAAAAATTTATTGTTTAAATTTTTTTACTGTGGAAAGAACAATATTGCTTCGATGGTAATATATTTTATATCAGGGCCATTAGTTTCCGTTGATGAGAATGCAGTATGCGAGTAAATGATTTTGAACCGGTTTAAACCGGTTCGGGTTCAACGGTTCAACGGTTTTTATAAAGACCAGACCACATTTTGAACCGATTCGGCGATGGAATCGAATAGTTGTAACCGGCTTAGAAAAAAACCGGACCAGAGCCGGAACTGGGACCGTAATTGGAACCGATTGCCATCCCTACCGGCTCCATAATTCTTGGTCGTCCAAATGGCCGGAATGCTACGCGGTTTAATCTTGACGGTACATGAATAAAAAATGTTATTTCCGTTCGACTGTGACTATTAGTATTTCTCCCGACATAAATTCATATTTTGTGGAACGGTTTCGAGGATTTAAAAAACAATTTCAGTCGGTGAAAATCAGCAAATTTTAAAAGTAGTATGGGGAACTTTTTTGGGTCACCACACGAGAACGCCCTACCGGTTATTTGCCAGTTACCACCCATTTGCCGGAAAATATAAACGCACTTCATAGATTATGTAAACACTGATTTCTGGCATATTTAGCATTCGTTTAAACGTTGCCTCGCTTTTCAACTATTCAAAATTCCCTGTAGAATCCACATGATTGTCATAAAAGTTTCCGTATCACTCGCCACTTGAAATGTGCCATATCTTTATTGAAAGAAATTGATATCAGTTAATTTGAATTAATTTTGGTTTTGGACGGATCGGAATTACAATTACTTTTCAAAAGAAACGCTGCAAAATTTATCCAGCAAGCGCGCATGCCACGCTGCTGTACCGTGTGCGGGAAAGCTGTTTGCACTGGCCTTCGCAGGCCCTCGCCTGAACTGTGTCTGCTATCGATAAAATATTTTCTGCACTCGAAAGCCCACTTTGATGGCTGTTCGAATCACTTTCAAAATCAAAATTCAGGTTGTTAAATCAGAAGTTGTTTCGGAAAACCCAAGAACCAACACTTTTATAGTTTGTCCCATGGACCGTATTTCAGATCTCCCTCAACTTTAAAGCGAATCTGAAAAACCAAAAGAACAAACCATAGATCTATGTTAGTGTAGTGTACAGGAAAAAAATCAGAAATATTCAATCAATCGGCACCACTAAATTGAGCGAGACCTTTTTTTAAAAAATGTAAAAATATCCAGACTCAAAAGTGGTGTAGGGTCCATGCAAATAACTTTCTCAGTTGTTATGCGATTGGGATAATTTTAATTCCATTAAAAAGCCCAATTATTGCACCTCTTTTTTACTTAAAAATAATATTTGTTGTTGCATTTTGGGTCTCCAGTTTTGATCTAAAGGTAGAGATGCATGATTTAAAAAATTGACTGAACTTGACCCTGCGACGTTTTCTTTTTTTTTCAAAACCAAAGTTGCCGTTAAAATTGATTTTTTCCTTTTGCATGGAATAACCCCATCAAATTACTACAACATACGTGTTGTAACTTTTTGTTGCTCACGCTCTACTTCGAGAAATGCGAACCAGTTTCGATCTGGGTCAACGAAATTGGTAAAGTCTGCCATTAGCCGGGCCACGCTTAATTTCTAGGTGCTGCCACAAACCAAAGCATTGCACCTGTCCTGCTCGTGTTCCAACGTTGAACCGAGCAAATTTTTCACAGACCTATATATCTTCTTTTGAAATAAAGCATAACTCTTTTTTATCAGTTCATATAGGGTTAAATTCAGCAATTTTTGTTTTGTGCAAAAATGAGCCCCGCACCCGGTAGCCGCTTGTTGGAAGGAAGGCTCCTGTTAAGTATTCCTTGTTCGGCTGTTCGTTCTTACCTACTTTGGTGGCAGGGATAAACACCGCAGATACTGGTTCCGTCACATCAGGATTGGACTGCCGCCTCTTACTCTTAGACTTGTGGCGGTTGTGGTTCCTTCGCACAGGTGACTGTTGTAGGTCTGCCAGACAGGTCCGCAGATAGAGCGCTTGCTACAACTCCAATAAAACTGTCTAAAAGAACAGTCCCAGGACTCGTTTAGGGTCTCTACAAGTTCGAAACAGGAACTCGCATGATAGGGTCGGGGGGGGGGGCTTAAGATTGAAGTCTCCCTTCCCCCTAGTTGTCCTCTCCCACTTTCGGTTTCTACAATGCTGAACGTTGTTCCTTAACTTGATTACTTGAAAAAAAAATCGTTTTTAAAACCCAAAATTTGTATCTGCATGTACGAGTGTTGAGCGAAAAAACGAAACGCCTTCTTAACCCCTTGAGTTTTAATCACACCCTTTACTTGACTGATGTCCAAACGTGGGCGTTTTATGCCTGGAATTGAGGAACAACTGGGCTTTATTAAAATTGGCAAGTTTGTTATGATCAATCAAAGTGATATTTGATCTGCACTCGTAAACCAAATATAGCCAAAAGGGGAAAGGGGAAAGGGAGGGGTACTTGTAGCCTGACCCCCTCCAGTAGGCTTTTAATCCCCCCTCTTTTTATAATTATCAGGTTTGTGAGAATCATCGAAATGAACATTGGTGAAACTTGTAAATTCAAATACTGTCGAAAGGGAGCGGTGACTTTTAGCCTAAGCCGTGTGGGAGTTGTAAGGACACAGTGTACATTTTTGAAAGTGTATTGGAATCCCAAGTGGGTATTTGGACAGTGGCGGATGGAGGTCAACCGGAGAGAAAGGCAAGCCTGGTGGAGAGGGTGGCAACCCCCCCCCCCTCCCGGCAGAGGAGACAAGTTTTAACATGCAAC
>LRSR01000423.1:0-11598 GCA_001579985.1 Hypsibius dujardini
ACACAGCCACACACACAGACACAAGAGCAACAGCTGCCGCCACTCTCCGCACATACACTACGACTACTTACTAAACTGATCACTCGCAATGTGGGAGGAGAGGAGAGACGGGGGAAAAAGTGGTGTACATTTTCGATACGATGCTCATTTGAATGCAGGACAAAAAAGCACACGAGATGTTGTTGCCGCGCTTCCGTCAGCCCGATGAGAGAGAGAGAGAGATAGAGTCAGTCAGTCAGTAGACGTTCCACTCCTCCTCACACGCTGCGACACTGCAGACGTGTGCCTGTGTGTGTAGTTTTTTTCCGAATGGATAAAGTCATTAGCGAGAGGAAAAGTGACGGAGTAGCAACTGAGTTAGCCAAAATGTTTAAAGCCACGGAAAGTGGTTGTCCCGGTCCTAGTAGTTACAGACAGACAGACAGACAGACAGACAGACAGACAGACAGACAGACAGACAGACAGACAGACAGACAGACATACCCTACGGCAAGTAGTGTGTGGCGATCGCGCCAAAAAGAGCAAGACATTATGGCGAATCAGCATTTATCTACACTCGCAGGCCTTTCTATTTGTCTCGATTCGTTTGAGGGTGTTGCAAAAAGAAGCGAGCGTCGCTTTCACTCTCGCTTTTGTCTCACCGGTTTGGCCAGTGCGAGAGGGGAAAAAACGTTGGTGTGAGTTTCCGATTACCCACGTGGACCCTGGCAGCGTTGAAGCGTGTATACTGCGTGCGAATACCGGTCCGGTAAACATGCGCAGATCAAGGTCTCTGGCTGCGGTTGGTGAGCTCTTGCATGGAGATGATGAGACGAAGAGCAAGTTCAGCGGTTTCGTGTGCGCATGACACGTCGACAAGGGGCATCGTGTTGTTCGTCAAATGTTACCGGTAGTCACTCTTTGCAGGTCCACACCCTAACTACCTGCATAGGTCAAGGAGGCGATTACTAACGTACTAGTGCACGGACACAAATTGGCCTCCTCTTGAAAAAAACGATACACACAGATAGATTGACAGACAAACATATAGGCAAGCAGGCAGACAGACAGACATACATACAGGCAGGCAGACAAGCAGACAGACAGACAAACAGGCAGACAGACAGACAGACAGACAGACAGACAGACAGACAGAAAGACAGACAGACAGACTGCCACGCCTCGCCACCGTCGATTTATCTGAAGCAAGTCAAGCTTAGTGTACTCTCACCCTAGTCCTCTTTGGTGTCGGAATCTACTTTACTCTGGTGCTAAATCTCCTTAAAGTACAACGGCGAGTGACGCTATTTCCTGATGAAAATGAATCCCCGACGAGATCGATCTTGGCTGCTCGCGAATTTGAAGAGAAAACAAGAAAACTGGACACGCGACTGCAGCGCCACACCATGGCAGAACTCGGATGTCTAGTTTCAGATTCGTGAGTCAGACATGGTGAATGGATCAGAGGAACGGCCACTAGTGAACGTCTTTTTGATACTCTCAACTTAAAAAAGAAATCGAACCAAGCCTGATGCGGTCTCGTCTGCTGAGGTTGGGCGATTGCGGAATACTGTTTTCTATTCGTGGCATCTTGATATCTCAATCGAAAATCTTTCTAAGTTATTCTTTAGCGTTTTTTTTGGCTAGAAAGTGTCGCTGCCTTGAGCGGAGGTTTTTCTCCGGTTGCATTGCGACGTGAAGCATTAAAACCAACCAACCAACATGCATTTCCTTTTGACCACTCAATCAATCAATCAATCGATCCTGATCAGAGCAACAAAATTATAATGAAAAGCACGCGCAATCTGCTCTAGAATTAATCTACAACCGCCACCGGACCGCATTTTTCGAAAAAATTTGTGAAACTATGCACAGATTTGACATTTATTACACGCTGAAAATATTTCCTTTACATAAAGGAATTTTATTTCAGGAGAAAAAGGATCGCTCTCTAACTCAACCAATCAATTAATCAAGCACACACCAACACCCCGATCTCACCTCCCAATATTTTCGTTGCAAAATTGCGGCATCAAACGCAATTAGACGGTGAAATTATATCCCCGGTCTCCCCGTATCCCTTTGGTGGTTCAAGGAAATAAAATCGGTTCGTTCGCAAAAAAAAAATCCCGCTTCCAAATGTCCGAATCTCATAAGAAACGCTATCACAGATCGCACTCTGATGAGAGGTCTTGAGAATCCACAAAATCGTGGTAAAGGAATACCGAATTTTCATGTAAGTTGAGTGTTCAAAATATTTCTTGACTCCAAAATCAAAAATCAAAAATCAAAGTCGAAATTTGAAATTTGAATTTTGAATTTCGAATTTTGGATTTTGATAAGAAACAGACGCTGAAATGGTGAGTGATACGTTACGTTTCGAAACAAGACCGTATGCGTGAGCCCCACCTTCAGGCTGAACTTCTGGCTTCTCATTGGCGGGGCGTATCACATATGCCCGTATCAGTTGTTTGCGTTTTGAACTCTCCCTCGTTTCGGTGCCTCATTCATAAATTGATAAACTCGCAGTGTGGAACCTTCCAGAAAGAAAGGTGCATTTTCACTTCACTCTCTCCACTCCACGTTTTCACCTGAGAATCACTTCCTGCCATCATGTGTGCCGCCAAGAAGAATGTAATGGACTACAGCAAATGGGACAAAATCGACGTAAGTCAGTTTCCATTGCAGCTAAAAAAAATTCGACGCACTGCACGCGACGCGAGTGGTGAAACGATCCCGTTTCATTTGTCGACCTGTTTCACGGCGTTATTCTCATGGGCATGAAGTTTCTGTTTCTCTCGTTTTCAGGTGTCGGACGACGAAGATGACACCCATCCGAACGTGGACACCGGCAGTCTTTTTCGATGGCGTCACACAGCCCGTGTGGAACGGATGGAGGAATTTGAGAAGCGGAAGCAGGACACAGAAGAGGCATATTCCAAGTGAGTTTTTTCGGATTACACGCATCTAAATTGATCGATAGATCACAAAATGCGCGCCTCTGCCCCCGTACATCCAAAAATATTCTGCTGATGTCAATTACATTATTTCAATTGGGTACGAGCGAGGAGAATAAACTATTCGCGTTTACAATGAAGAACTCAAAATTCGAATCCGTTGATCAATCAATCAAGTGACTGTGATAACAATGTTATAAGAAGTGCCGCAATGGGGTTCTTCCAGATTTTTTTTTCATTGAATAGGGGCCCCAATGCCGCGAGTCATATTTTCTAAAATCATAGTTGGGGAGATAGTATTCAAGAAACAAGTTTAGGCGTGATTTGAATTTGTTTGACGTAATTGAGCCCTTATCAGTCCAATCCAATCCATCAACCAATCGATGATATCAGCCCAATCCAATCAACCAATCAATGATGTCAGCCCAATCCAATTAATCAATCAATGATGTCATTCCACTCCAATTAATCAACCAATCAATCATGTCAGTTCAATCCAATCAATCAATCAATGATGTTTCAGTGTAGCAATATCATTCGTTTTATAGACCGTGCAATCAATCAATCGTTGAAATATGGAATTGACTATCGGTCGCATTGCTGTTGTTATTCATTTCTCTTTATTTTCTCCTTTTGAGAGCTCGAAAGAATCGTCAGGAAATAGAAGGCAAACTGAAGTCCGGAGCTGATGGGGCGACCAAAGCTGATGTGGACTTGGCTGTAAAGCAGGAGGCAGACGCCAAAGAGAAATGGGACGATTTGCTGCGCGAAGAAAAGGTGCAGTACTGTATTTTCGCGTTAGACAGGGACAATCATACTGGAGTGGAACGTGTGCACGGCTGTATGCACCGTACACACAGCACAAGCGCCGCGTGGCCGATTAAACGTTCCACAACTCGTACGCTGTCCCTGTCTAACGCGAAAATAGAGTAATAAATCGAATCGTTTGTTGTTTTAGCTCGTGACTTTAAGCTCGAACTTTTATGACTGTTTATTGCTCCCATTAGAAACAAGCTTGGAATGTGGATACACTGTCAAAGGACGGCTTCAGCAAGACAGTCCTCAATAAGCCCAGCAAGCGCGATACCAAAAATATGACTGAAGAGGAGAAAGAGCAGTTTTACGTACGTACGATCACTGGTAGAAATCATCGCGAGGACTGTAAAGGCAGCGAGACGTAGTGGGCGTTTTTGTGATGTTTTCAGGTAGACTTCGTGAAGAAGAACGAGGCAGACATCAAGAAGTTTGCCTTCTTCCGGAACTACGACGACAGTAAGAACTTCCTGACGGAGCACATGCATCTAGTCTGCGAGGAGACTGCAAACTACATGGTGCTGATGTGTTTGAATTTGGAAATGGAAGGCGTAAGTTGAACTCGATTTCTCCTTGTCAAATCGCCACGCAGTCAAACAAGATGTCTGTTTTTCCATTTATTCCCGTGGTTGTTCTGCCGGCATTTAATGTCGACTTACCTTCCTGCAGAAATCTGCCTTGATGGAGCATGTCGCCCATCAGTCCATTGTGATGCAGTTCATCCTGGAGCTGGCCAAGCAGCTGGAAGTGGACCCTCGCTCCTGCGTCAGCTCCTTCTTCAGCCGCATCAAATTGGCGGACAAGCAGTACAAAGAAGCCTTCAATGATGAGTACTCTGCCTTCAAGATTCGCATCCAGGAACGTGCCAAAGTCCGGTTGGAGAAGGCTATGGAGGAAGCAGAAGAGGTGGGCGTTCGCTCTTGACCCACATAATTCCTTAGACAGACAATCAGCGCTATGGACAGACAGACAAGCAGCGCTACAGACAGACAGACAGGCAGCGCTGCAGACAGACAGACAGACAGACAGCGCTACAGACAGACAGACAAGCAGCGCTGCAGACAGACAGACAGACAGACAGACAGCGCTACAGACAGACAGGCAGACAGACAGACAAGCAGCGCTGCGTTTTTGACGGAACACAGCCTAAAACTCACCCTTCTGGTCATTTTTGCAGGAAGAGCGCCAGAAACGACTCGGACCGGGTGGACTTGATCCGGTTGAAGTGATGAACCAACTACCAAAGGTAAGCTGAAGATTCAATATATGTTTGTTCACGCGATAAAATCGCTCGGGTTGAACTTGCAGGAGCTTCAGGACTGCTTTGAAAGCCGTGATACCAGTATGCTGAAGGAGGTCTTGGCCAAGATGGACAAGGACGATGCCATCAAGTATATGGATATGTGCGTCAAGTCGGGCATGTGGGTGCAGGAGCCTTCCGAGGGCGGTGATGATGAGAATGATGAGGGTGATCAGCCCAAGCCCACGCTGGAAGGCTAACTGCTGACCAGAGACAGACTCCATTCAAACGGGAATCGTCCAACTGTATTTGTATTTCCAATTCATGTCGACTGCTACCTACAGACCATGCGGCTTGGGAACTGGGACTTTGGCATTACTGTAGCCCTGAATTTTGCCGCCGTCCGAAGTTTGCTACCTAGTCATTTACGCACCTCTGTGACGCTACTGTTTTCCGCACAGTACATTTCCACAACGTTTCTGTTTGGGAGTTGCCATTGCCACACTTCGTGAACTGAATTCAACTGGTACACGGATTGCGATTTTGTTTTTGCTTTTCATTAAACGTTCTTTTCCATTTTGCAGTTTTAACAACTTAATTGCGTGAACTTTGCACAGCCTGGCCGGGAAGTTTTAGTTCTCTGACAGGCGCATCAAATGATCATACACACCTGGCAAAAACCTTGCGCTAATCGAATCAAGCACTTCAACTCGGGGCCATGTACAGCCGTGGGTAGAACGAGTGTAATGGCTTGACTCTGTCAACGCAAGGGTTTTTGCCACGTGTGACAAGCACAAGGAAATAATCAATAACATTAGAATCAGGTATTTCTGACGTGAGTTTTGACCAATTGAAAAACCGCAAAAATAACTTAATTCATAAATTACTTCATAAATAACTAGGAATTAAAACTATTATGTAATAATTAATTTAGAAATTCTGCCCGCAAATGATGAATAATCAAGCAATCAATTACTGTATTTTCGCGTTAGACAGGGACAGTCGTAGTGGAGTGGAACGTGTGCATGGCTTGTGTGCACCGTACACACAGCACAAGCGCCGCGTGGCCGATTAAACGTTCCACAGCTCGTACACTGTCCCTGTCTAACGCGAAAATGCAGTACATGCCTAGACAATATGGCGTCACCTCAACATCCAGCACTGTCTATCACTTCTACCGAAATTTCGCTAACGTAATTGACACGTGATGGTCATCGAATGCCGAAATTAATGGCAATTACGAACAACGGCAGGTGAACAGTTTTTTTCATTTGAATTCTGCGCACGAGATAGTCATCGTCAAAGAGCTCCAATCTCCAGATAAAACTACCCACACACAGAGAATCTCATGATGGGGTAAAAATTTTATGCTCGCGGGCGTTCCTTCTTTCCTTTGAACAGAGCGAGGAGGGAAACATTAGCAACCTTGACCACCTTGAAACGCACACCGGGAATATCTCCGACGGCATGGCCTTTCCTGCCGAAACCAGCGACCAGAACCTCGTCGTTCTCCTAGCAAACAAAAACCGCACACAAGGCAGTTAGTAAACAGTCAGGTACAAGCTCAATAAACAGTAGTCACTCTGAGGAACTCACCTCGATAAAGTTCAGGCAACCATCCTTGGGGACGAAAGCGGTGACTTTCTTGCCGTTCTTGATCAACTGGACACGCACGCACTTCCGAATGGCAGAGTTGGGCTGTTTGGCCTCCACACCACTGAAAAAGATATTATCAATAAACGCATATTTCGGCAACACACAAAACAGGCAACATAGTCGCCCGAATAACTAAGGGTTGATGATATCTCGGCGATAATTCGATGATTCAATCAATCAATCAACCAACCAATAAACCGTGAACCAATCTGTCAATCAACGATTCCGTCGACTGATTGATTTCCTTCACAATCCTTCGCACTTGCTAATTCACACTCCCCTCTACAACGCTTTAATCGAACAAAACACAATCCGAGTATTTAACTAAAAATCGCACCAAAGTCAAAAGAAACTGAGGAAAATTGGCTGAATAATGCCAGACTGTTTCGCGAGATCTTTTTTCACGGCAATTCTTCCTCGCCATTTTGACGAAAAACTGCCACGGCGGAATGGCGTCTGGTTGATGGTACTCACACAAGATATCAATCTTCACACTGAAAAATCACTACAGAGCAGTGTGGATGATAACTTACACTTTCTCCAGCACAATCCCTTTGGCGTGGGAAGCTCCGGAGAAAGGATTTGCTTTCCAGCGCGTCCCCAGATGTGCCTTCTTGTAGTCCTTGTCGGCCCACACCTGCACCCGCCGGTTGGTGCGATGCTTGCGCGCTGTCCTGATTCCGTGGGGCTTACCCATGTCTGCTGGTGGCGCGGGATCACGGGGAAATGCGGCAGTTCGAGCACGGAGAACCAGGAGAGGAAAGGGAGAACCAAAAGAGGAAAGGGAAAAGTGACACAGACAGGTCGCTGAAGCTCTTCGCGTGTAAACTGCAGCCGACTTGAATGAAAGCACGGCGCACTACGTCACAGATCCACCGGCCCACCAATCCATACATCAAACTCTACAGTACTCCAGTAAGCCAATCCATAGCACCAAGCAGTTCAACTGACTCACCAAACTGAACCATGGGCTGAACAGAATGAACCCCGTCAGGCCTGCCACATCGATAGCAAAACAAATTTCACGGCAGCGGATCATCTGGACATTTCCCTTCTTGGCGCCCGTTCTCCGGCTGAATTTTCGATTTTTCAGACCAAATTCTGGAAATTTCATCGTCGAAGGGGGCTGCGGAAGTTGCGCGAGAAGAAGAATTTGCGTTGCGCTTTAGGAGAGCAGAATCAGAGGAGCAGTTATACTTGTTACTAATACAACCGCTGCAAGTTGTGTATCCAGCTCAATAACTCTTCGGAAACTTGAAGGAGCAGCAGTTTGGAATCGGATAAATTACACGTGGAACGAGGCGGTTGCGTTGTCCCGTGGGTCGACCCGACTTTGCAGAGCGGACAAGGTTGCTGTTGTCGTGGCCGCTTGATTGGTTGATTCGCTTCGGACGTTTTGCTAATTTTAATCAGCTGATTGCGTGGCCGCTTGATTGGTTGATTCGCTTCGGACGTTTTGCTAATTTTAAACAGCTGATTGCGTGATTGATCATGGCGAACATCGAGGTGCCGTGTTACACGCTGATCAGTTTTCCGGCGGACACGGATGCTCCGACAGAGCAGCAGTTAAAGGCAGATTTGGGTAGGTCTTTCTTGAAGCAATTTTGGTCGCCTTCGGTCAATGTCTTATACGCTTACAGAGAAGGGAGACATCAAAGTGAAGATCGAGGCGCTGGAGAAAACGATCCGACTGCTGCTGAGCGGCGAGAAGTTCCCGTCCATTTTGATGACCATCATTCGGTTTGTGCTGCCGTCGCAGGATCACACCATTAAGAAGTTGCTGTTGCTGTTTTGGGAGATTGTCCCGAAGACGCACCCGGATGGGAAGCTTCTGCATGAGATGATTCTCGTCTGCGATGCTTATCGCAAGGTCAGAGATTATTCCAAGCATTGCCATGCTGGATCGATTGATTGATTGAGTCATTGAATGTCGAAATGGAGAACATTAGGCGGTGGGTTGATTGATTGAAAGTGTTGAGATTGGGAAGATCAGACAATGGGTCAATCGATTGATTGATTGATTGAAAGTGTTGAGATTGGGAAGATCAGACAATGGGTCGATTGATTGATTGATTGAAAGCGTTGAGATTGGGAAGATCAGACAATGGGTCAATAGATTGATTGATTGATTGACGGTGTGCATTCACTTATCTGCACTTCTTATGATAGGATCTGCAACATCCAAACGAGTTTATTCGGGGATCGACACTGCGATTTCTCTGCAAGCTGAAGGAGCCGGAGCTGCTGGAGCCGTTGATGCCGGCGATTAGAAGCTGCCTCGAGCACCGTCATGCATACGTCCGCCGGAATACTGTTCTGGCCATTTACACTATTTACAAGTTCGTTTTTTGGGATCCTTATTCTTGGGGTAATTCTTCCGAACTGGCGGTTTATAATGCGACCTTTTTCAGGAATTTTGATTTTCTAATCCCCGATGCACCGGAACTCATCGGTGGCTTCCTCGACGGGGAGCAGGACATGTCTTGCAAGCGAAATGCCTTCATGATGCTGATTCAAGTCGACCAGGTAAACACGTGGCAAAAACCTCAGGCCGACCGAATTAAAGCCAACTTTTTACCGGCGCTTAGCAAAATGGGGTGGTCGGAGTTTGAGCCATTTCGGCCAATGCGTGCAGCTGTTTATTACCACGGCTGACCACGCAGTCGATTGATTGATTGACTTGGAATTATTTTGCCGATCTGGTGTTAAATCAATGAATCAAGCGATGCGAGAAACAGCTGCATGCGTTAGCCGAAATTGGCTCAAACTCCGACCACCCCATTTTGCCGGGCGCCGGTAAAAAGTTGGCTTTAATTCGGTCGGCCTGAGGTTTTTGCCACGCGTGTAGTAACGAAATGTGGTGCCTGCTACAATAGCGATTTTTATTCTCACACACGCTCGCATCCACATTTTAGGAACGGGCTTTGAATTATCTGAGCAGCTGCCTGGACCAAGTATCCGGCTTCGGGGACATCCTTCAACTGGTCATCGTGGAGTTGATTTATAAGGTACCGATTCTTCGTTTGAGAAAAACAGAGGGAAAGTTACTGATGTGGAAGTAGTTCTTACGTCATAAATGTTATTTCTAGGTCTGCCTGACCAATGCCATGGAACGCGCTCGATTCATTCGCTGCATTTACAACCTCCTCAATTCCAACAGCTCGGCGGTCCGACTAGAAGCCGCCGGGACTCTGCTGACATTGTCCAACGCTCCCAGTGCAGTGAAGGTATCAACTAGAGTAAACGACAAGATTGAGTGCACTGGAGGGTCTGGGGAATGGGCAAAAGGGGCGGGACAGGGGGTGGTTTTCAAACAATCGAACAATCAGCCACCAGACCACCCTCCGCTCCGCCCCTTTTGCCCACACCCCGGACCCTCCCTCCATTGTACTCAATCTTGTCGTTGATTGTTGTTTGCCTGTCTCCCTTGGTAATATTGCCTTGTCTGCCTAGGCGGCTGCTTCTTGTTACATCGACATCATCGTAAAGGAGAGTGACAACAACGTCAAGCTGATCGTACTCGATCGGTTGATTGGTCTGAAGGAGAACGCGTATCAGAACGAGAAAGTTCTTCAGGTGAGTTGTGAGTTGTCATTCGCTCTCGGTTGTGGTATGCAACACACCGAATAATTGCTTTTCTGCAGGACCTCGTGATGGACATTCTTCGCGTTCTGGCATCTCCCGATTTGGAAGTCCGCCGCAAGACGCTGGAGGTTGCACTAGACCTCGTGTCGTCCCGTAACGTCGAAGAGGTCTGTCTACTTCACAAGGAGTTATACTTTGGCTAACGAAGGTCTTCCTTTCTCGACAGATGGTTCTGATCTTGAAGAAGGAGGTGCAGAAAACCAACAACGTCGTAGAGCAGGAAGATAACGACAAGTATCGCCAGCTGCTGGTACGGACGCTCCACTCCTGCAGCGTCAAGTTCCCCGACATTTGTACCACTGTTATTCCCATGGTATGTGCACCTAAAGACGAGCTTCGTTTTGGCGTAGCGCGTATCGAACTGCCCTTTTGCGTTGTAGTTGACTGAGTTTTTGGGTGACATTCAATCGGAAATGGCGGCCGTGGATGTGCTGTTGTTCCTGCGGGAAGCTGTTCAGCGTTTCCCAAAACTGCAGAGCATCGCCATCGTCCACCTTCTCGAGACGATCCCGTCGATCAAGACTTCCACGTGAGTGAATTTACCTTTACTTCTTGGTCCTTTAGACAGAGTCAGACAGAAGACAGACAGACAGATAAAGAGACAGACAAAGAGACAGACAGACAGACAGACAGACAGACAGACAGACAGACAGACAGACAGACAGACAGACAGACAGGATTCCACTGGCCGAACGAAGAACACTTCGAATGTCCGAATCTTTTTCCTTCAGCATTTTGCGTGGATCGTTGTGGATTTTGGGCGAGTATTGCAAAACGAAGGAAGACATTCAGAGCGCGATGCATGAAATCAGACAAAGTCTCGGTCCGGTTAGTAGGCGTCCGAGTTCCACCCTTACTTCGATTGCAGTTTTGCGTGACGCTTCATGTTCAAATTTTCCAATTAGCTCCCGCTTGTGGAGGATGAACTAAGCAAACAGAACGGTGAGGAGGCCGTCAAGGACGAGCAACTGACGCAGAAATTCCAGAAGCTGGTCACGGCCGACGGAACGTACGCCACACAGAGCGCTCTGACCAGCCAGTACAAGGGGAAGAAGGACGAGTCCGAGAAGAGGTGAGCCCACACCTGCTGTTTGCTGCATATGTTTTTTCACACGTTAGTTGTCATGTTTTCCAGGGCGCCGCTGCGTAAACTTCTCATGAATGGAGATTTCTTTTTGGGCGCGGCGGTTGCCTCCATCCTGACCAAATTGGCGCTTCGCTATTCCGAGAATGCGGCGAATCAATCTAGGCGAAACGTGAGTAGGCTTTATCGGAAAGACAGACAGACAGACAGACAGACAGACAGAC
>LRSR01000428.1:0-23423 GCA_001579985.1 Hypsibius dujardini
ATGAACCGAAGAGTTTGTTGCCATCTCTCATCAAACCGTAACGCATTGCAAAGAAAAAGTATCTTCATTTTTTTGAAGCCACACTTTGATGTCATTTTCTACCTTTTTTTTGCAGTATGAGTACATGAGTATGAGAATCATCGCGTATCACTCGCAATAGTTTTCTTTAGATTTTAACATTTAACTTGGCTTACCCCGTTTGTTAGTTGTTACGTCTCTCTTGAAATCGAGCTCTTTCGAAATCTGGGAATTGAGTTCGCTACACTGTACTTCTCATTTTCAAGCCCATCTTGTCCCTTTCGGTCAGTTTACAGTTAAATTCGTGGACATGTAACTTTTGGTCTTTACTTACTGAGCTAGCGGTGATGAACAGATCATCCGGGGTGGATCAAATTAACTGGTAGGGCAAAAAAGTGTCCCTTGAGATCGCACGAATACGGTACTAGACAAGTCCCTTCTGGTGTGTGGCGTTGATTCAGCTTTAATCACTTCCATTGGTTTATCAGTTCAGCTCTTACATTAAGAGGTGAGAAGAGAGAGACGGCTTGAATGCCAGGGTTAAGAAAAGAGCAACTTCAAGAATTTTACTGTAGTACTGTATTGATCGCGAGGGGTCGTTCGCGACTCGTGAGGAGGAATGGAACGCTATTTGAGGAACAAAATCACGAAATAACCGAACGCGTTGTGCTAATGTCGAACAAGTTGTAGCCACGGGCGGCTCAGAAAAGATGAATACACAACCGGTTCGGTTCCAGCTCGAGCTGGCCGACCAAACTTGGTAAAAATTTCTCCATTTTTCTAACGTGTGACAAATTTATTTTAAATGTTGGTTGCTTGATCTGGGTTCGCTAAAGCAATCCTCCGATTCTGTCGTCATTTTTCACTCATCCTACGCGTTCTCGTATCTCGCACCCATTTGTCGTTTTCTGTCGTTCAATTCAATCATCCGTTCGATCGAAAAAAAGTGAATTGGTTTTGAAATTGTTTTATCTGCTGCGGAATCTGCGGTAGGGAGCCTTGAGCGCTCTGAAGAACATAGTAGTCGCTCGAATTGTTTCAGTTGCTTTTGGTGGTTGTTTACCTCGCGTGTCCTATGTCCTATCCACAGTACGGAGGGTACGCTGCGGGACCACCGCCGCCCTTCTATGGCGGCGCACAACAACCGCCTTACGGCCATGGGCCTCCGCAGCAACAGCAGCAACTTCAAGGAGCGCCGAGGATTCCTTTCGCCGCACCTCCATACGGCCCACCACGAGGTAATTATTTACGATTGTTTTAGCGAAGCATTTTTTTGGCGAATAATATAATTCATGAATGAATGTCAGATAAGTGATCGACCGTGCAATTCAAGAAGATAATTTGCTTTTCCTGTCAGTTGATTCATTGATTGATTGCGTGGCGTTTCAACATTTTTTTATCATTCATTGGTTGATGGGCTCTGTTGTTTTACTGTTTCATTCCGTTGCGTATGGCACCTCTCTAATCTGCAACGATTGTTTTACTTTTAAATGTATAAAGTTTTGGGCTTACTGCTTGGCTGGCGGATTTTGGCTTGCTCTTCTGGAATAGTACTGTTAACAAGCCTCAATTTTTCAGATACGGTTTGTCAATCGCTAGCGTGAACGTAATGATTTACGACCCAATTACTTTTCTTGGTGTTTATGCTTCAGTAATGCGAAATTGAAATCCATGTCATTTAATTCCACTTATTGCAATGACTCTAGGATATTTTGCCTCTCTCTTGGGCGTAGATGGAAGTTTCGGTTAATTGTCACTGCCTCATGTCTAATAGTATATTCATTGATTCGATCCATATCTTCGGATTGTCTGGTCAGTTCACTGATCGAATGATTGCAAACGCGCTCAGGGAGGCTTTAGAGTTAGGTTTCCATCGAATAACAAACCTATTTTCTTTTCCAGGTGGAATGCCAATGCAACAGGGCTACCATCAGCAACCCTCGGGACAATTCGCACCGCCCGGACAGTTTTTCGAGCAGCAGCCAACCTTCTATCCCGTAAGTTTCACGGATGGTTCGAATTTTCTCTTATCCACCACGTGAGGTTTCGTTTTCGATTTACAGTAAGACGTTCTTTTGTACAGAGTCAATCAAATCCCGACCAACTTTCAAACGTTCCCCCCGGTATGGGTGTCAATGGCCCTTTCTCTTCGCAAACTGCGCATCCCCCTCCATTTGGTGGGCCACCTGGAATGAGGGCTGTGCCCCCACCGCCTGTGTTACGCGGACCCAGAGCACCTAGACCAATTTCCTATGCGCCAGCTGATTCCAAAGAGGCGTACGATCCGGAGGTTGTAGTCACCTGCTTCATCGGAAATATCGACGAGCGAGTGACGGAAAATTTAATGCGGACCTTGTTGAACGTAAGCATGGCAGAGTGGCATTGGTCGATCTGATTGATCTTAGCAAATATGTATTTCTTGTTGTTTGAGGGTTCGTAATAACGTTCTTTCGTGTCTTTAGAAATGCGGCGCTGTTGCAAATTGGAAGAGGGTTCATGGCGCAAACAACAAATTGCAAGGTATAATGATTTGGGGAAAGAAACAGACAGACAGACAAACATACAGACAGACAGACAGTGTTTGTTAATTGCTCTTAGTGAATCGGCAAGCATACTGGGTTTTTTTTCTCGGTTGTTGACATTCCTGTGGCTTTTTAGCGTTTGGTTTTTGTGAGTTCCTCAATGCTGAAGGCGCCTTGCGGGCCGTTCGTCTCCTGGATAAACTTCTGCTGGGCGCGAAAGAGCTGCAGGTGAAAATCGGCAACAAGCAACATCCGTTGGTACTGGCCTACCGCAACGAAATGAAGGCACGGCTTGGGTCGTCCGCCGACGAGGAAGATGTGGATGAGCCCACGATGCTGGTCGATGCTAATATCTCGGAATCGATTACCTTGCTTGTGAAGGATTATGAGGGTGATTTGTCTAAACCTTTGCCCGGTACGTGTACACTACGTTATAGATAGTCATCCCTCAGTGAGACAGGCGAAATTATCAATAAGCCCTCGCTCTAAGAAGAAAGAGTCTGGGTGAGTACCCCTCGGTGACTTAAACTTTATCCTTTTTCTACAGAAGACAATCTCTCTAAGCTCAAGAGAAAGAGCGACAAGGATGCGGTAAGTCTGCAAAAGCTCATTGACGACTTGCTCTTTAGTAACTTAAACTTTTGTCTGAGTTCTAAGTTGTCTTGGTTACCGTTCCAGTCGATTGAAGAGATCGAAATGGAGGAGGAGAAGCGCCAACTTATCAGCCGAGAAATTCAGAACTTCCGAGAGACCTACAAGGTAAGCATTTTCGTTTGAGGAAGTTATGTATGCGTCGTGCCTTTACACTGTGCAGCACGTTCATTCATGTGAAAGCGATTGAAATGAGGATAACTGGGAGTTTTGAGACGGATTGTGTGGTGCAAAATTGCTTTTCTTCTTGGGCCAGGCTGAAGACCAAGTTATTGCGGTGTAGCATATGACTGAGAGAAAGAAACCACACCGCTCTTTTCACGCGGTCAGGGGTGAGTGTATCAAACCAAATATCGTGATTAGCTGTAGTTTTTTACGAAAATGTTATTATTCCCTTTTCATCGCAGGATTGCTTCATTAAGTGTGAATTCATATGATTGCTTTTCCATTTGATTGCCGGGACAGTGAAATTATATTTCGACTTATCATACTTCGAAGTTGGATGTTTAATTTATTGTAACAAAGTTAAAGATTGCTTTCCGTAGTTACATTAATTTTAGCTAAAACTCAGTAGATACTGCGACGTGTCACCCTGAGCTGCGCACATGGCGAACTGCCATCGTTCCTACAGTGTCACACATCCGGATTCTGGCAAGTCGGTTAGCGCTCGCGAGATCGTCGGTTTTTTATACAGGAGTGGTTCATGTATTGACATTGATCTAAACATCACCTTCTTGTTTCTGCAGGGCTCGGATGAAGTGCTCGAAGAGCGGATCAAGGCAGCCGGCCGGGCACAACGAAAAAACTCGCCCGAAGGGCGGGAGTCGCCAGGAGCCACCAGCGTCGTCTCGGCTGAAAATTCTGTCACATCTGCCAACTTGAAGCGAGTGCGACGGAGTCGGTCAGCTTCCGTCGTTTCCTCCTCATCTGCCGAGGTCCTCGATGCACCAACACGCAGAAGAGACAACCGCCGCCTGGCGGAGCAGGATAAACAGTACCAGGAGCTGCTGGAAGAATGGACATCCAGGGAGAAGAGGAAAGCAAAGGATCAAGAGAAGGACGATGAAAAGGAGAAGTTGAAGCGGATAGAGGAGAAGAAAACATCGAAGAGGCTGATTCGAGTTTATGAGGATTATGACGACGATAAGATGGACGAGGAGTATTACCGGTAAGCAGCTGATTGCAGCATCTCTGCTTTGTGTAATTCAGTAATATGTATTTCCTTTTCAATTCTGTAGTGGTGCAGCGTTGAGTCGACTGCTGAAGGATCGAAAGAAAGAAATGGAAGCGGATGCTCGCGACCGGGAAAAGGAAGCCAAACTGTTAGAAGACATTAAGCAAAAGTTAATTGCTGGTGAGAATTTTCTCTCAACTGCCAACCTACTAACAAGTAAAAATCGGATTTCCTTATCATCTTTGTTTGCTTTCAGATGGTCACCCTGAAGTGGAAGCGCATGTCCACCAGCTGGAAATGAAGCAAAACGAGCACATGCTCTCCAAGAGTTTCAAAGAGGCTCTGGTGGATGCCATATCACGAGACGCACCTCCTGTCGGACAGGCTCCCTCCGCGCCACCATCAAAGACCTCTTCCAAACATGATGTCACTCTTGTCGTAACTCGAGATGCATCTCCGATAAAGTCAGAGCAGTCTATTCGTAAGTTTGATCCTGGCACGTTTTTCCTCGCATGAACTAGAATCATACCCATTTTTTTGATTGTAGTGCGAGAACCCAATCCAACAGTATCATTCCAACAAGCGCCCAGCCGGCTGGTGAAGAAGCACGCCGGCGAAGTCTTTGGCAACTCGGACGAAGAGGGCGAGAAGGACGACCACGGCGAGCGAAGAAAACGGCTTTTCCGATTTGACGACGAGACGGAGAAAAAGAGGAGGTTGGCGGAGGAGAAGAAGATACAAGCCAAGAAGCTGATCGAGAGTATTCCAACCAAGAAGGAAGAGCTATTTGAATATCCGATCTCCTGGGGTGTTCTGGATAAAGTGAGTGAACGGATTCTCAATACTTGGTGCGCACACCAATTCTATATTCTGGGTTTCATTGCAGAATCTGATGAATGGCCGTGTGAAGCCGTGGATCAGTAAAAAAGTCGGCGAGTACATGGGCGAGGAGGAACAGTCGCTCATCGATTTCATCGCACAGAAAGTGGTGGCGCAGGTGAATCCAGTGGGATTAATCACCGAGATCGCCGTGGTGAGTTGAGTCAATTTCCTCCGTTGCCGTCGTCTAAAAGTTCGTTCGAATAACATGCTCTGTTCCAATTTTCAGGTCCTGGATGAGGATGCTGAGATTTTCGTCGTGAAACTATGGAGATTGTTGATCTACGAGACGGAAATGAAGAAGCTTGTTGCACCTCGCGATTAGCCAATCTTTTTCCACTCATTGTAGTTTTCTAGAAGTCTTTTAACTCTACCGCACTCACGTGTTCTGTCCGTTTTTTTCCCTATTGCTACATCATTCGGAAGTAGCTGGCGTCTATTGCTACCGTTGACGCTCTTCAGATTTAATCGATCCAAAGCGTACCTCTTTCTCATTTATATCGTCCAGAACAGTAACGTTGACACAACAGCGAGTTCACAAGTGACAACGACGTTTAAAAAAGATATAACCGAGAAGGTCGGTAAGGTTGTTGCCGGAAAAAAAGGGAGAACGGGGTAGAATTGTTATGCGATGCTTCCGGCGTTAGAGGCAATACGCGGCCAGACTTCGGCGCATTCCTTGGCGACTGGGCCGGTGATAGCGGATCCCTTCATCTCGCCCTTGTTGTTGACAATCACGCCCGCATTGTCCTCAAAGTAGATGAACATGCCGTCCTTCCGCCGGAAGCATTTGCGTTGACGGACCACCACTCCTTGCATAACTGCGACAAGAAACAGACAAATCAGTTAGTTTATTCCAATCAGGCACACTAAAAACATACAGAGAACATTGAATAATAAAAAGTTCACCCCGATATGAACCTACTCAACCAATCGATGCATCGGCTAAGATGTACCGCATCAAAACAATTATCCAATCAATCGAGACAACTGTCTACTGACAGGCAGGCAAGCAACTAATCAATCGATCGACAGCAGGAGACAAGAAAATGAGGCATACCTTTCTTCCTAAGCTCTGGCTTTCCCTTCTTCACTGTGCAGATAATCATGTCACCGACACAGGCAGCGGGGAGTCTGTTCAGTCTGCTTTTGATTCCTCCGACGGCGATGATGTACAGATTCTTCGCTCCTAAAAAGGATTAAAACGATCTTCATTAGGTTGTCAACAGCGAATACCGGAACGGGGGAAAATTCAAACAATCAGTCAATCAATCACAGCCAACGAATAGAAATCGGTAAAATATTCGTGTACCCTGTTAAAGAGACTATTCTCACAACTGACCTGTGTTATCTGCACAATTGATGACGGCGCCGACCGGTAAACCCAAGGAAATTCGGAATTTCGACCCAGACGCACCTCCTCGACCTGGAAATGGGGATCAAGATAGACATTTCACGATGGGTCGCCATCAACGTATTCGTTTGCTCGCATCCGCTTCAGTCGAATCCCTGTAATGCCGGGACGATATCTCTCGATGTCCCCCGATCGAAATGTCCACTTACCTCGTTTAGACATGGTGGCGGGATATTAAGGAGCCGGAAGCGGAAAAAGAAGGGGAAATGGTAAATGCGGCGACCTCAACACTCTATGCGTACGTCGAGAAGAGCAGCCAGTGCAAATTCATACTGTAATCCACACAGCCGGTTTGATTTGCGTAACCTCCCTAGCCGTGTGCCTTTCTCAACAAGGCATTCTGTACAGGGAATTTACCTAAACTGCACAGACCATTAAGCCAGCAAGCCACCATGCCATTTGTCCACTCCATGGAGGAGCCACCTGGTCGGATCGGGCCAATTCTCCAGGCCAGAATTTGTCCGGGTTTCTGGCCGGCCGGCCGACCGACTAGGAATTGTTTGCCTTTTTGTTGTTGGTTAACCCGACTTGTTGACATTTCCCCGATCATTTCCGTTAGTCGTTAGACTCGTTACTCCTTCCTGCTCTGGCAAGTTTTTTGCAGATCTTAAAAAAAATTCTTTAAAATAACTTTGCATAGCGTAGCCGCGGGCGGCGGCACGACAGTCAGGAATTGGCGTCGTGATCAATCAGCTGTTTTCTTGCTGTGGTTGATGTTTTATCGGCATCGTTATCGTCTTGCCATATCACACTCCTCATCCGGCCTCACTTTGCACTGGGCTTTCTGACAGAGCACCTACAGAAACCAAGCCTTAAGAATTTCTTCACGGCTTCTTTTTCTGGACCGTTGCGAACTGAAACTGTGCCGACTTGCATGTTGCATTTAGCATTTTTTGTGATGACTTTTACGTTGAGATAACTCAAAATTCGGAGGGGCGAAACAGGACAACCTTGGACTGCATTTAGGTGGCAATTCGCTTGGGGGAATGGCAACTGCCGTGGTGGTGACCGTTAATGGGCTGCAGTACCAAGGTACAGTGAAAGTCCTGAGATCCGAAGGACCTCACAGTGTCGTTTCTACTTTAATGTCTCAAACTCCAAACTAGCAACGGCCGGGTCCGAGCAAACGGTTCGATAGAAATAAACTCACGTGACCGTTCGAATCCCAGGACTTTCTCTGTATCATTGATCCGCGAACCGTTCAGCCGCGTGATAGCCTAAATTTTTTTCGCCTTGCCTGCGAATATGACCCCTGGCATTTTTAACATTTCACAGTGCCCAATACGTATGGCGAAATTTCGCTCAACGAATTTCTTCGGAAGAATCTCCTGCTCACGGGAACAAAGGTGATGTGTCGGGAAGGAGGATGCGGAATCTGCGTGGTCTATGTGGAGTATCCGGATCCCAGTCAGCAGGGCGTGGTCGTGCAACGTTCTATAAACTCGGTAATTCTGCGTGTAGTCCTTTACAATCTGGATAGCTTTTGTTTTTCTAACATTGGTGAATGTCTTGATCGAGTGACCTGTTTGTGTATGCACGATATATATGTCCGCGTCATGTATTACTTGGTGTACAGTCAACGACAAGATTGAGTACACTGAAGGGTCCGGGAAATGGGCAAAAGGGGCGGGGCAAAGGGTGGTTTTCAAACAATCGAACAATCAACCACCTGACCACCCCCTGCTCCGCCCCCTTTGCCCATACCCCGGACCCTTCAGTGTACTCAATCTTGTCGTTGATTGTATTGCATCGTCTAGTCTCTTATTTATTATTTGGGAATCTGTTTTTGATCTCACCATCTTTTGTAGTGCCTTTGCCCAGTCCTTTCATGCGACGGATGGAGCATCACCACAGTCGAGGGAACTGGAAACAGAGTTACACCAAGCCCGATCCAGCAACAGCTCACGAAACACTATGGAACGCAGTGCGGCTATTGCACATCCGGCATGATCATGAACATGCATGGGTAACATTCGCAAATCGTTCAGACGGGTGGTTCGTGTGTTTCATGAAGTACCTTTGCCCTCTCTAGGTTAACAAAGAAGTACAACGGATCGGCTTTGACGAAACAGATTGTCGAGGATTCATTCGACGGTAACATGTGTCGGTGCACCGGTAAGTATAATTACATGTACAGCCACCAATAGATGACAACTGATTATGGAGTCCAGTAGTATTCGAACCTTTTTTCCTTTTCTTGCCTTCTTGTAGGTTACCGACCGATTTTAGATGCGTTCAAGACGTTTGCGTCGGACAGCAAACCAGCTTGCCACGCTGTTGTGGACCTTGAGGTGTGCTATTAAATTTTGGTTCAAAAAGTTTCAGTCAAGACGACTTAGCCAAGGATTAAGGCAAACAGTTAAATAGATAGACAGGCAGACAGACACAGACAGACAGGCAGGCGGACAGACAGACGGACGGCCAGACAGACGGACAGACGGACGGACAGACGGACAGACAGACGGACGGACAGACAGACGGACAGATAGACAGACAGACAAGCGGTCACACAGGGGGACTAAACCGATAAACAATCGATTCGGATAGACAAGCAGATAGACAGCTAAAGATAGAATTACCAACCGAATTATGTCTTATCTTAGGACATATCGGGGCGAGGGCCTGGCGTCAAATGCCCGACAACCGGTGAAACATGCTTTGGAACGTGTCCCAAACCACATGAGAGCCAGATGGCCATCACCAATCCCATCAACTTGCAGGCCGCATCGTGGGACCAACCGAAAACTTTAACGGAGCTATACAGTCGGATGGCCGCTCTTGCAGGCAAAAGGTTATTCCTCGTCGCCGGTCACACTAGTCCAGGTGTCTACAAAGACGGCCCCTATGACGCGTATATCGACACAAAGAAAATCAGTGACCTCTACCTCAAGAGAGTGGCTTCGACTACTTTCATCGGTGCAAACGTCACTATGACCGACACAATCGACTTTTTCAATCAAACCGCGACTTCCAATCCGAGGTTTAGCTACCTAGCGGCGGTGGCCGGACATATTAAGAAAATTGCCGGTACGCCGGTTCGAAATGTAAGTTGCCTGTAGCATATATTCAGGAGGATTTTAACGGTATCAATTTCCTACTATTCTTTTCCCACAGGCGGCTACATGGGCGGGAAGTTTGATGTAAGTGATTAGGTGTAGATTGCGCGCAGCGTCGGGAATACTTTGAGATTTGCAGACAGTGCAGTACGTATGTTACGTACGTACGTGCGTGCGTACGTACGTACGTACGTTGCTAATTCGTTAAGTTTCTGCAAGCCATTTTCATCGTTGTTGCAGGCTGAAACGCACCCATCCTGAATTTCCGTCGGACATCTTCTTGTGCTTTGAAGTTGCGAACGCTCTGATTACTGTCCAATGTAAGTGACAGCTTTCGACACTTTCAAACTGGTTAACGTCACATTTGTCGGCTCCGTTTCACCCTTCTTAATGTTGTGATTCCAGCAAGTGACACGGACAAGCTAGTGATTAGTCCATTGGCGCTGCTCACCACCAACATGGACAGTCCACGCAGAGTAATTACGAGCGCCGGTTTCCCAGGATTTGATGCAAACGTCCTCTTTCGCCTCTACAAAATTATGCCTCGATCACAGGTTTGTAGACTGCTATAGCTAGACCGAGATCGTAGGTGGCCTCTAACAGAGTTTTCTCACTAATGTAGAATGCTCATGCCTTGGTCAATGCCGCTTTTCGTGCGCAAGTTGATCGTAGTCAACCCGGAAAGTTTGTGATCGGGTCACCAGCCCTTATTTTTGGGAACATCACGGGCAGTTTTGTAAGTTTCATACAAGACATCCTGATGTCAAAGTCAAGTGGGACAGTACTAATAACCGTTGAGTCTTCCAGAATCATGCATCATTGACCGAAAACTACCTGAAGGGGAAAGATATCGGGGATGCAACTGTTCTCGCCGGTATTAATTTGTGGCTAGAAACAATCACCACAACGACAACACGACTAACGACTCGTGCTCTTCCGATTTCAGGAGCCCTGAAAATTCTGCATGACGAAATCAAAGCCGACGATGTGCCTGCAGAAGCTACTCCAGCCTATAAACAGAGCCTGAGCTGCTCCTTATTTTATAAGGTCAGTAATTAGACCGTCAAATTGCATTCAGGGAAAGGTCGTCCGCGAACGCGGAAATGCTTGATCGCTTGGTCAAATCATGCTAAAACTATCGTTCTTGTTCCAGTTCGCTCTAGAAATTGTCGGTAATAGCGCAAATTCCCGTTTCCGATCCGCAGTCGGCAGTCTTTCGCGGCCCATTTCCTCCGGAACGCAGGATTTCCCGACCAACGCGTCGAATTATCCGCTGACACAGCCTATTCCCAAGCTGGAGTCTCTCGTGCAGTGCACAGGAGAGGCCAAGTACATCTCCGACACTGACTCCGGTACAATGTTATACGCCGCCTTTGCTGTTGCCGAGCGGGGAAACGCGGACATTGTGAAGATTGACTCCACCGATGCCATGAAGTATCCTGGTGTAGTGAAAGTGCTCACCGCGATGTAAGTATAATCTGAGTAATTGGTACCGACGGATCACTCCTTCAGTCCCATGTTCCGGTACTCGACTACACGTATTGAAACCGCACAGGGATATCCCTGGCGTGAACAATATCAATCCGAATGCCAACGTTGACAAAGAGGAAGCATTGGCATCGGCAAAGGCTCTGTTTGCCGGTCAGCCCGTGGCGATCGTTGTCGGAAGTAAGTCAAGTTTAGTTCTTGGTATTGTAGACGTGAGACGAACTACCGGTCACAAGTGATGGCCTGCCCCGAGTGCTCCTTTTATTGGTGGCACTTGGTTCATGCCGTGAATATTTTAGCCCTCTGTAACCGTTCCAATGTTAGGTTCTCAGACTGCTGCCGAGGAAGGAGCAAAGTTGGTGAAGGTGACCTACGCCAATGCGCAGACCCCGATTTTAACTTGTCGCGACGCCATCGACGCTAAATCATTCTTTCCAAGCATTCCCGATATGGTACGGCTCGTGTTTTGTGCGACAACTTGGTTGCTTTATCCGTAACGCGGAGTGTTCTTTTATAGGTCATCGGAGATGCACCGACAGCGATAAAGAACGCACCCAGTCGAGTCAAGGGCGTCTTGGAGATCGGCAGTCAGATGCACTTCTACATGGAAACTCAGGTAGTTGTTTAGGTCTCTCTTAAGATTCGGTCTCTGGTGGTTGCTTTTAGGGCTTCCTAGTCCTCTACCTGCCTTGTAACTTGATAGGCTGCCGTATGCACGCCGACTGATGACGGTATGGATGTTGAATCCGGCACGCAATGGTAAGAGACTGAGTTCGACACAGATCACCACAAACAATCAGAACTCCCATAAGCCATGCCCACGTACACGTGTTTCAACGACGCAGGGTCGACTGGGTGCAAGGAGGAGTCGCTCAATGTTTGGGCGTCAAGAAGAACTTGTAAGGTTCAGTTTTTCCCCTTTGTCTATCGCCATGCCATGGGCCATGACGATTCGTTCATAGAATCAATGTATCGGTCAAGCGAATTGGGGGCGCCTATGGTGGAAAAATCTCTCGCGGCAACATAATTGCATGTGGAGCTGCTTTAGCCGCTCATGCTGTCAACAAGTAATCAAGTTTCCTCGCAATGATTCGGCCGACGAATGTTCTGACTTGTGCCTAAAATTTTGCAGGCCAGTTAAGATGTTTCAGAGCTTATGGGACAGTGCTAAAATGATCGGAAAACGCAATCCATACTACGTGGAATACGAGGCTGGATTCGACGCGAATGGAAAGTTGGCTGGTATTATTACGAATGTGTATGCTAATTGCGGCCAGACCGCGACGGAAAGTCCTGTGAGCGCGGTTACGCTCTGGGGAGATAACGGTCAGTGCTTATTTTTCCGGATTCATAATTTCATAAAGGAATTCACATACTGCTGTGTTACTATACTAGGTTATAACTGCCCCAACTGGAAAGTCAGCATGACCAACTGTAAGACCAATTTGCCGGCAAATACTTGGACGCGTGCGCCAGGTCAGTAATACATCATGACTGACTAATAAGATAACTTGCTAGTAAAGAAATGTCGCAAGGTAAACAGATCGTCAAGCAGGCAGGCAAACAAACAGACAGAGAGACAGACAGACAGAGAGACAGACAGACAGACAGACAGATAGACAGACAAGCAGACAGACAGTAAAGCAGACATACAGACGGACAGACGGACAGCAGAGCAGGCAATCAGGATGAGGGTAGAGGAAAAGCGAACCTTCTACACTTTCCAATAATTGGAAATTTCTGTTGTTGAATTTTAAAACAGAACATTTTACTTTTGCAGGTAGCACGGAATCTATCTTTTTTATCGAGTATATCATGGAGCACATTGCACAGACTCTGGGGAAGCCCTCGATTGACGTGAAACGTGCGAACTTCTATAAGAACGGCGACCGCACGATTACCGGACAGCCGCTGAAGGACTTCACCTTGGCCGAGTTGACCGACAGTTTCCTCACCTCAGCCTCTTATCGGCAACGGTTGCAGGACGCCGCGACTTTCAACCTTAACAATCGCTGGCGTAAACGTGGAATTAGTGTGACACCCATGAAGTATGGCTCGACTTGGAACGGGAACAACTTTAATTGCTTTATCTCGGTAATTTACTAATTACCCGATCAGTTCATGATTTCGTAGTAACCAGTACGTGTTTTCAGATTTTTCACTCCGGTGGAACTGTCGCCGTGTCGCATGGCGGCGTTGAAATGGGTCAGGGAATCAACACTAAAGTGGCGCAAGTTGTAGCCTATGAATTGGGAATACCGCTCGATTTGGTGTCGATTAAACCAAATTTTTCTCTGACGAACGCGAACGCAAATTCCACCGGAGGCAGCGTAACCAGTGAACTTGTTAGCCTGGTGAGCTCCCCGCGTTTATTCTATATCAACAGCATGCTGTTATTTAAAATTTAAATTCGTTTCCTCCATAGGCCGCTATAAATTGCTGCAGTCAGCTGAAAGCGCGGATCGATCCCATAAAGAACACTATGCCCAATGCTTCTTGGTCCGACATCATCGAAGCATGCTTCGTAAAAACTATTGATCTTTCGGCCCGTTCTTGGTACGAATCACAGTTCAGTCGAACGAATAGGGGGGAGGAGGCAGTCCTTTTCAGTAACGTTTTTGGTCCACATTCGGCTTTTCGTTTAGGATTGCACCAAAAACAACTGGAGATGATGCTCCGGTGAACTATAACACATACGGCGTCACGTGCACGGAAGTCGAACTGGACGTTTTGACCGGAGAACATCAGATAACCCGGATGGACGTCATTCACGACTGTGGAGAATCCATGTCACCGTTAGTCGGTATGAGTTCGGCTGACGAATTGATTACCACCATTTAAAGGCAGGTTATTAAGTTCATTGTTGTCATTACGTTTTACAGATGTCGGTCAAATCGAAGGTACAATCGTGCGGTCGATTCCCAATGGCGTCGCGACATCGTCGGCTTCCTCAGGTTTCTGTATCGGTGGTGTATTCCTCATCTTTCAGGTGCCATTGTAATGGGTTTGGGATATTACACGTCGGAAGAACTTGTCTACGAAAAGACAACCGGTGCGTTAGTCACCTACAGTACGTGGAAGTACAAGCCGCCGACGACTAAAGATATCCCGATCGACTTCCGCGTACAGATCCTGCAGAATTCGTCCAATCCATCCGGAGTTCTCCGCAGCAAATGTGAGTTAACCGGTTGACTGATTGAATGTCCAATGGTAATTTTGTCTGTTCTGCGTGCCACTGCTGTAGTGGTGGCTGAACCTCCGTTGTGCATGACTTGCTCGGTGGTTTTCGCACTTCGAGAGGCAATCAAAGCTGCCAGGGATGAGATTTCTCAAGGCCACGATTGGTTTCAAATCAGTAAGTAATACGCAAGGCACAATTAATTACCTTACCTTTATCCGTGGTCTGGTGCAGATGCTCCCATGACTGTCGAGAAAGTGCAACAGTATTGCCTACCCGACATCGCCCAGTTCACGTACAACTAACTCGCCGCACGCTACGTCCATTCGATTGTCCGGTGATTTCATTTTGTACATATCGCTTTCATTATCCAGTTTTCGTTTTAAGCTCTGAATACTCTTGATATGGGTCTGTCGTATGTTCGCGCCCACATCTAATTATTATGGTACTTCGTTCTTCCAGTCCTCCTTGCAATCCTAACATCGTTTGTGGTTCAAGTTTTTGAGAAATTTCATTTTATTGCTTTTATTATTGTCCTTTCTCTTATAGTCGACCGTAGAATCTGCCTTTTGTGGCACGTATTTTGAGAACATGTGGTGTACTAGTACATTGAATACCTTTACTCTGCATGAAGTAGAGATGCGTACATGTATTTAGTCGTTATGTGATAATCAGTCAATCAAGAAGATGGGAAAGGGGATCCTGTTGCTGACAAGAGTTAAACAATCAATCAATCGAAGAATGCGGCGGACCCAATTCAGCGTAACTAATGAGTTAATCCCTCAATCAATCAATCAATCAATCGAAGGATGCGGCTGACCCAATTCAGCTTACTAGTGCCATTGAACGGTCTAGATGGGGATCGCAATCGCACTATGGTTTACCCCTGTCTAAATGTAACATTTCGTGACTCTATGCTACTGTGGTAATTTTGCAGCGACAAAAACTGTATGGACATACAGAAAACATTATTTTTCATGAACAAGCAACACAAATACTACACACTTCACTCAAAGACCTCGGGAAATGACTCCCGATGCGTATACACTTGATCTCCCAAACGCCATGATGTTGAACCATGCTCGCTTGAATCGACGATTATACAGTCCAAAGTATCCCACTATGGTGAAAAAAATGGGGAATCCGGTGCTCGGGCCTTGATTTCAGCGTCATTTCTCACTCTTGGGGGCGCGACTTCTTCAGCAGCTGATGACGCACCACCAAAAATGGCAGCCCGAATCCGCTCCCGAAAAAGGCGGTGAAGAGGAGGGTGAACGTATACCGGTTGTGGATGTTGAACGGCAGATTCTTTGAGGCAAAAAATGAGCGTTTCAGGGAGGAAGACGCACAAGGGAGAAGGAAGAAAGAGAAGGGAGAAGGAAGACAATTCAAGATTCATTTATTAACTTACGCCTCCGGGTATGCCGCCATCGTCATCCAGCCGTTTCATCGATGTGGAGAAATTCCGCTGACCGGGCCGTGCGAAAAGGCGGGTGAAAAGTCGCGGAGCAGACATTGTAGAAGGCAGAATATCAAAATGGGATGGAGAATCTCAGGGAATTGTTGTGAAATTTTGTTGAACTCGAAAGGCTTTCTTGTTCGCTATGTTAGCGCAGTAAACTCGGAACAAGTGCGCTAAACACAGGAACAGTACCACAGTAGTAAGGGGGACCGACGTGAACACGATGTTTTGGCCAATCAAAATCCAAAATTCAACGGACCGTATTGTATTCGTTGGTTTTCTTGAAAAAGGTTGGACCAGCAGCAAATCACGTGGTTTTCATTTTCTGCTTCTCATTCACCGTGTTGTCTTTCTGACGCGGACAGACAGACAGCACTGCAAAGTTGATCTGCATCATCGGCCAGCCAGATGCGTCCACGTTCAGATTAGGAAGACCAGATCAACACCTTTTTACACGGAATATTTTTTTTCTGACATGAGGAAGCAGTGACGTCATATCAGTGTTGTGTGTTAAGCTGTCCTCTCTGCCGCGAGCCAAGGACAGCAGCAGAAATCAAGTGAGTGGAGAGGCACTAAAGAGGAATCCCTCTATGAAAAGTAGGTTAATCGTTCGTTTTGTGTTGCCTTCTCCCGTGCTTCCATTCGTTTATGTGTGCGATCGCGCGCGTCGCAGGCAGGAAGTGAGGCTGTGTGTTTGAGAGAAAGAACGCGTGGTCACCGTGTGCATTTATTTTAACTGGTCCTCGGATTCGTATTTTTTAACGGTTTTGTTGGTGTTATAGGTCTTTCACATTCCGCTTCAACGAACGCGATTCAATAAATTCATCTTATATTGGCTTTGAGAGCTGGTCTATCTGCATTTCCTACCTTTTGAAACGGCAGATTCATTGATTGGTTCACCTACAAATCCTCTCAACATTCACTGCGGGCTTTTACTTGTCCATGTTGTGAGATTTCGATTTCCGCCAATGACCAGTATGCGTCATTTATCCCCAAATTGGAATATTTTTGTTTCGTGAAATTCGGACTGACGGAAGTTGAGGAAATCCCTCTTCATCAGAAACGATCACATACAACGGAGCGGCGATACTGGATTGATTGATTGTGTGGTTATTCCAGCCATTAGTGGTGCAGTGTTCAGTCAGTGACTGCTGTAGGAATTCGAATGCCAAATTGGTTCAGTATTACCTACGCGTGGATTTCGGACTGCGTTTCGGTTTCTGGGTGTACCGTTTGTAGAGACATTGTTTGGAGGACAGCGTGATCACCAAAGACGTCGTCAGCGATGCAATGGAGACGATTAGTTTCCCTGCTCTGGATCCCGTGTTGCTCCTTCCTGCTTTCTGCCTTACATATCAGAGGTGCGTGATATCTTATAAAAATTGGCCTAATCGGTTTTGTTTGTTTTAATTTTGCACTTGGTGCATCTGATCGATTTATTGACGTGATTGATTGATTGATTGTGTCCTTTATACGATTATGATGAATCGGTTGATTGATTGATTACAGCGATCGTATTGAACAGTTTTAACACGGATTGGTTTCGGCTGTGTTGCGTCGTTCACCTTACGTAACAGTTTCTTAGACATCGCAATTATGAAATGACGCTTTAAACCAGAAGTCTATATTGCTGACACCTGGGAGCGGTGACGATTAGACTGGTTACTGAGTATTTCCACTATGCTTCCATTTAGATTCCTTCGCATTGGCATGCTCTGAATTTTTCATCACGCTTTATGAATCATGAACTTATTAGTAGTATAACTAGTAATTACTGCATGATGTTGGGTTGCTTCGCTGTTTGAATTAGCAGTACATGTGAACAGCGACTCGATAGGAGCGAGAATGAGTAACGATTCTGACGGGCTGTTTCAGTGATGAGATGCTAAACTAAAGTAATGAACACCACAGGTGGTTTGTATTTGTTTGCGATGCCGCCGAATTGACGTGACACAAATTAACTTTGATTAATCGCTGATGTCTGGACGTTTGTATAATATTTTCGAGAAACGAAGGAAAGCAGTAGTTGTCTCCGTCTGAAAATTTGCTTTATCTGTCTGTCTGCCTGTCTGTCTAATCGATCTGTCTGCCTGTCTGTCTGTCTGTCTGTCTGTCTGTCTGTCTGTTTGTTTGCTTGCTTGCTTGTTTGTTTGTTTCTTTGGCTGGCCAGGTATCTGTTGATCGATTTGTCCGGATGTTCTGTCAGTTGACTGCCCATTGGAATTGTGCTGGCGTTTTGTTTTGCGGCATGTTACGTCGCGCCGGCAAACGGTAAATCAGGGAAAGAAATTCAATTTTTTTGCCTTACGCCAGCAATTTGTCCAGCTATTGTACTCCGTCGCCGTGCACACGCTGTCAGAGGAAACGTCAGCGAAAAACGGTGAATAACGATCGGCGATTACTCTCTACTCTACACAACTTCGTGAAGGAAAATGATTGCCCCATTCCAACCCTGACAGAAATGCCGTTTTCTCGCTGACGGGGGTTCATTGCCATTCATCTTTGCTCAGTTTCCGCAGTTATTTCGTGTGCGCATGTACCGCCGTCATTTTTTATCCTCCTCTGCTTTACAGAGAGTCTCAACGACGATCAACGCTGAAAAATCTCGTTATCGCATTACCCTCGTTTGAAGGGCTCTCGCGAGTAAACTCCACGGAGGATGGTAGACTCTGGCCGCCGAGTCGAGACTGCTGAAAACACGCCGAGCGTTACGAGACATCCGTCCATCCGCGAGACAGAGAGAGAGAGTTTAGGGAGGCATTTCGCGCCGGTGTTTGTGGCCATTACATATTTACTCGAGATTGTTATTATGGAAATTTCTCGCGAGCCGGTGAGCCGGCCAGCAGCAGTATTTGCGCATGCATTGAGGAAGGGCTGGGTCTCTCACATTCACATCTCGCAGACAGACAGACAGACGGCAATCACCGCGGGCAGGCATGTCAGACCGCGTTGTTTGTGAAATTAAATTGAGGATGTTGAGTAGGGTCTATTGTTAGGGTCGTTAGAGGTGTTGGTCGAGAATGAGTCACGCCACGCGTTTTAGTGTGGCATGGTGCAGTTTCTCTCTTCCGGCCGCGCATGCGTCTTTTCTGTTCTCTGTGCCGGCCGTCTTTTTTTGGGCGCGGTCAGCCGGTGCAGATGAGTCTTGGGACAGGCATGTGATGTGATGAATGCGGCGATGAGAGATATAGTCGAGCTGATAATTGGTAGCCGTGACCGATTTGTTTCTCCTTATATTTTAACTGCGTTTCAGTCTTAATTTATGACTTCAATTCGGCGTTTGGATGTTGCGAACAGTTTCTCCCTTCACCCATTGGTTTCGCTCCTTGGTTGAATGCTAAAAAACACACCGACTAGTCTCCTGATTTTTTGGTAATACTTTTGACTGGAATTGTTGACAAATTAACGAATTTAGCAGTGCCAGTAAGAGAACGGTGGTGGCATGTCTTCTTACGCCATATGTGTAATTAAGTCGTTAATGTTTTTTTGTCTGCTTTTGCCTATTCTATTCGGAAGTCGAACAAAAGCTGGGAAAATTGCCGACCGGTTATGCAATAGATGTCTTGCTTGGTTGATTGAAGGTCGCGATAATAATGGCATCGTTCGCAATTCTGTGCACACCCGAGTTTGTCAAGGCTGAAAGTATTCCTGTGATCAGTTGACGGGCTGATTCTGCAGTCAGCTGCTGATGGGTTTTTTGATTGACTGAATGTGTAGGGAGTAACTCGGCATTTGTTGTTAATTATATGCGTATATATTATTAATATTTTTGTTGAGCTAAATGGCGGTAATAATAGCAACCATGTTTTTTGGGAGTTTTTTTGTAAACATTGGAGGCACACTTTTTTGCCGTGTTTCATTTTTTCCCTTTTCCGTTCTTTTTACAGTGACATCAGGCGGAGTTCCGTTGAACCGATTCGTGCGGCACTACGAGCCGCTCAACTACGACCACAACGATCTCCACGTTCGGACCCGGCGAGCCATATCGGACACAACGAGTAGTCAGGGGGTGCAGGTCAAGTTCACTTCTCATGCACGGTACGTGACACGACAACGACACGCTATACGACGGAAACCAGTTTCCCTCTGCCCGGCAGTTTGACCACACACAAAAGCGGCGTGGCCGGTCGAGAGAGAGTCCTTCTATTCTACGTTACTTACTACACACGTGGCACAAACCTTGCGCTGACCGAATTAAGCACTTCAACTCGGGAGCTGTGTACAACAGCCATGCAACGAGTGTAATGGCTTAATTCGCTTAGCGCGAGGGTTTTGCCACGTGTGCATGACACTGTACTGCGATCGGTACTAACGTTACGATCTCCGCTTTCAGGAACTTCCATCTGAATCTCTACCCGGATACCTCGGCCTTTGCCGCGGATCACGTCGTCACCGACGGCCATGGCGCGAATCTCAACGTCGACACTTCCTTCCTGTTCGACGGGAGTGTTCGTGGGGACAAAGAGTCCTATGTGCATGGCGCGATTAAGGACGGCATTTTTGAGGGGAAAATTTACCTACAAAACGACACCTTTGTCGTTGAACATGCCAAATAGTACGCATGGGCGGTCATTTTTTCGATCGAGCAATCTTTTTTACTAGTGTCCTGCGATTCCATTATGTTGGAATGAAAATACTGAAAATGTGACTTTTAAAGAAAATAACAAACCTTGCCGGTAGATTTGAATTTATTTAATATCTTCTTAAAATAAAGGTTTATTGAAAATCATTCCTAAAATAAGTATTCGCAATCCGCAATATTCAATTCAAAGATTTCTTTGGCTGTTTATTGTGTTTACATAAATGTATTGTCCTAACTTACAACTGAATTGTCTTTTTCTTGTTCCAGCTATTTCAAAGAGCCAAAGAACTTTCATTCCGTGATCTACTCCGAAAATGACGTCGTCTTCCCCGAATCATCCCATCCCCATAATCGCTCCCTGCCAAGTCACAGTCACGGGCCCAACCGCGGCGCCGGTGAACCCGGCGGCTGCGGCATGTCCGACAAGATTCGAAACTGGATGAGAGGCGTGCAGAATTCCGCGGAAGAAGACCCGCTGGTGATGGGACCGCCCCGGTCATTGAAGAAGGAGTCCTTACCACCGGTGGATCCTTTCGATCCCGCGGCCAAATATCGCCGTGACCACGGTGAGAGACGGTCGCGGCGGTCCGCCACGGGAGCAACCACCGATCCCGATAAGAACCGTCTGTGCAACCTCTACATTCAGACGGACAAGTTTCTGTGGGATCACGTTTTCGAGCGAGAAAAGGAT
Source organism: Hypsibius dujardini (assembly GCA_001579985.1). Lineage (NCBI taxonomy): Eukaryota > Metazoa > Tardigrada > Eutardigrada > Parachela > Hypsibiidae > Hypsibius > Hypsibius dujardini. The sequence continues at coordinate 21,116 of LRSR01000428.1, forward strand.
GCGCAGCGCACGCGGGAAGAGATTCTGTCGATTATTTCAACGCATATCAAGGCGGTGACCAGGATTTATGGCAATCATAAGTTTGGCGATATTGTGGGAATACAATTTGCTGTTCAGCGAACAACGGTAAGAGTGCATTTATGAAAGATCTCGTCGATGAAACTCCTCAATCTGTAACTTTATTTTCTACCAGTTTAGAGTTTAGAGAAGCAGGCAGACTAACTCACAGACATTCAGGCGTAGACAAAACAGAAAACATAATCTGCGTTTGCTGTTCCCAATGAAATTTCGGTTGTTTTTTGATTTGCCATCTCGTTTTTTCTCAAGGGTTTTCTGCCACTTTGGCTTTAAAAGCCTTTGCCTCCTCTCCAGTTATAAATCCATTGGCCTCTATCCCCACTTCAGCGTTCCCCCCCTCTCTCACTCCAGATTAGGCAATTTCTTTTTGAGACAGTTGAACGAACAGCCCGTTTGATGAGGGGACCGGGGGCGCGGGAGTTTTTCCCCTCGACATGGGAATCAGACGATCGATTGACCTGATTTGTGCGCGGTGTGTTTTGTTGCAGATCAATGACACCAGCAGCTGCAGCATTGACGACCGCAATCCTTTCTGCCAGAAATACCTCGATGTCTCCAACCTGCTAACATACAATTCCATGGTGGATCACTCGGGCTTTTGTCTGGCATTCCTCTTCACTTACCGCGATTTCGCCGGTGGCACTCTGGGCCTGGCGTGGGTTGCCTCGGCAAATGGTAAATCAAAGTAGCAGCTCTTTTAGCTGTAAATGTACTTGCATACATCGATTTGCCCTTTTCTCAAGTCTGTTATCATTTTTTCTGTTTATACGTCTTTCTGTCAGTCTATCTGCCTATCATTGTTTCTGTCTGCCTGTATATGTGTCTGTCTGTCTGTCTGTCTGTCTGTCTGTCTGTCTGTCTGTCTGTTTGTCTGTCTGTATATCTATCTGTCTGGCTGGTTGTCTGTTTGTCTGACAGTTTGGTTGGCGGGCTGTCTGTCTTGTCTGTATGCCCGACAGTCTGGCTGGCTCTCTGTTTGTGTTTGCTGCTGCTGTTGGGATTTGCTTGTTGCCAGTAACTCCAGTCTCAGTGAAATCTAATGGACAAAAATGTCCTTAGGTCCTTCTGGCGGAATCTGCGAGACATTCAAACGCTACACCGAAACGCTGGGCGGGAAAAGGGTGTCAACCTACAAAAGTCTAAATACGGGTGTCATCACGTTCGTCAATTACGGCAATCGGGTGCCGCCCACTGTCTCCCATCTGACACTTGCTCATGAAATTGGACACAATTTTGGGGCTGCTGTGAGTATCGAATTTTCCACCAACACCGCTAATGGATTGCCAGAAACATTGGAATGTTTTTGTAAGCTCTGATTTTCATTTTTCACATTTATCGTTTTCAGCACGATCCGGCGAATGCGCTGTGCCAACCGAACGGTGCTGATGGCAATTACGTGATGTACCCCAGTGCGACAAACGGTGATCGGCCCAACAACGACAAGTTCAGCCCGTGCAGTATTGAGGCCATGACGGCGGTCCTGAAAGCGGTTTTAAATCAGCAAGGCGGAAAAAGAAACTGCTTTGTCCGTAAGTCTCTCTGGACATTTCTTTCCTCGTCAATTACTTTTTGGATCCTCAATCAATCAATCAATCATCCTCAATCAACTCGCAGTTTGGTGGACTACATGCTTTCTGGTGAGTCAGAGGGAGCTATTTTAACACCCTCGTTTTATCCCCATTTGTAGCTAACGACTTGGCTTACTGCGGCAACAAGATCGTCGAAAAGGGCGAAGAATGCGACTGGTGAGCGGAAAACTTTCGCAAAATGGAAACTGCCTTGTCGAAAAAGATTCAGTTCAGTTTGTGTTGATTTTGCGGGAAAGATTGATAACATGTGTCTGCAATGTTTTCAGCGGCTACAATTCCGATGAGTGCAAGGAGAAATGCTGCTACCCGCGTCAGCTGGAGGACAAATGGCTCAAAGAAAGCGCCAAAGAGTGCGGCCTTCGATATTCCCCGGATTTGGGTCGCAAAGTCGAGTGCAGCCCCTCACAAGGTCCCTGCTGCACCAATGACTGCAATCTGGTCGCCGACGGAACCGGCAACCAACCGCGCCACCAATGTCGGGAGGCCACCGAGTGCACCGACGCCTCTTTCTGCAGTCGTGACGGCGCCGCTTGCCCTGTGCCGCGTCCGAAGATGGACATCACACCGTGTGACAACAGCTCCAAGGTCTGCAAGGGCGGAGAGTGTAACGCATCAATCTGTTTGCTCTTCAGCATGGAGCA
>LRSR01000429.1:0-15596 GCA_001579985.1 Hypsibius dujardini
GACAGACAGACAGACAGACAGGCAGGCAGGCAGGCAGGCAGGCAGGCAGGCAGGCAGGCAGGCAGGCAGGCAGGCAGGCAGGCAGACAAGTACCTACCCGTTTTCGAATTTTCGGCCCGTAGTTTGGTTATAAAAGGCCAAGGAAAATCCAAAGAGGGTATTATTCTCGATAACATTACGAAGTTGCGTTGGCTTTTTAATGATCACTACATTATCCTTATCCAGATTAAGTGCTTGACAAAATGAGATGCTATGAATGGAAGATAGCGTTAGAATAGCTATAAGAACATATTCTTTGCACATTTTGCGGGTGGGTTTTGAAGAAGAAGAAATATCAGTTGAAGAAAGAGAATACCAAATACGATTAGCTTCGCAGCTGCTTGGCAGCTTCGTCGTTACTGCTCAAGCTTGAACTTGACAATCGGGCATTACCAGGCCTAATACTCGCAGCTATGGTATTCTCCCTTCCTCGTTCTGGGCTTTCAGATTCTTATGACAAACTTCCGGTGCATGCGTGAACTTCTTTCGTGCTTACATTTTAGAGTGACTAATGAGACAAAAGTTCAGTGAAGGGAGCGGAGCGTTGTTGCTCGGCCTGAGATTGTATCTGCACTTATATACACTTCCAGCGCAATTGTTTTAGAGACCACGTCACGGCTGTCTGTCTGCCTGCCTGTCTGTCCGCCTGTCTGTCTGCCTGCCTGCCTGCCTGTCTGCTTGTCTGCCTGTCTGTTTGTCTGTGTGTGTGTCTGTGTGTCTGTGTGTCTGTGTGTCTGTCTGTCTGTCTGTCTGTCTGTGTGTCTGTCTGTCTGTGTGTCCGTGTGTCTGTGTGTCTGTCTGTCTGTCTGTGTGTCTGTCTGTGTGTCCGTGTGCCTGTGTGTTCTTCAAATAATACCAGAGCAATTTTCACGTTCTTAATTATTCATATGCCACCACAATCCGATACTTGATTATTAATCCAAGAATCAATGAACCAAACAGTCTTCAACTTTGCTCCAGGATAGGGCTTCACCTGTGTTGTCCAAGCAAAAAACAATTCCTGTGATAGTGTAGGGAACTTGTTTGATCAACGTTTAGAAATCACCAAAATTACTTGCAACTAGTATGCTCATCATTTTGGGCCGAACGAGACAGAGATTGATTCTCTGAGATTGATTGATTGAGCCTGTGATAGATTGATTGATCGAATCAGCAAAACACCTTCCACATTCACTTTTGGTCGATTGGTCGCTTAAGTCAGTTACGAAGATCGCAGATTTCACAGTCCCATTCCCGGCATTCCGTTTGAGGCAAAGTGTGTATTTCGGCTCACCCTCCATTTGGTCTATAAATCGGCTCACTCATGGGTTTCTCTTTGACGGCAGGTGCTTGATTGTTTGATTGGCTGTATTTATCCTAGTATACTATAGCTTTTCTAAAAATCAAACAATCAAGCAGCGACCATCAGAGAGAAATCCATGAGTGAGCCGATTTATCGACCAAGTGGAGGGTGAGCCGAAATACAGACGTTGCCTCATACTGGAAACTACGGAGCGACCTTCTTTCTTCTGTTATTGGTCTAATAATTATTTCTATCCAATGAACATTCGAGACCGCGCCCCCTTTATCACAGTGGCGTTGTTCAAACAGAATATATGCCAGAGCCAATTCAAACTATGTTGTACGAAGAGACACGCCGGATCTCTGATAGTTAGGCTGTGGTACGTTTCCATTAGTTTATTTACCGTAGTTCGACTAGTAAAAATTGAGTTTAGTGTAACTCCTCCTACATGTAGCCACTAGGGCCAATTGGATTCGGCAGTCAACAAGCAATGTACATGCGCCGGCTTTCATGATTTTTTTCGGCTTTACAAATTCTTTAGTAACAAAATTTTGTTCCAATTAAATCTTGAAAAAATTAGTGGCCAATGTAATAAAAATACAGAATTATTTTTTCGTTGGCTCCATTGTCTTAATTTTTGTTTTGAAACAGCGAATCGGCCGAAATGTTCTTTTTCTCTCGAAATCCTATCTTGCGCGCCGTCTGTCGGCAAACCTCCGGCTCGTGGGCGGCGCGAGAGACAATGTTGCGAGACAAGTGATTCGATTTCGGGATGGCCCGATTAAAGATTTTTTCCACTTACGAGGCAAGTGTGTCTATTCGATGACAGTATGGTCTGACTCTCTACGTATGTACTCTTCGGGCGTTATTGCGACGTTCTCGTTTTAAATCTCCTCGATTGTTTGTGAATTTTTCCTTAAAATTATTTCTCTTCGCCTAATCCCTGTGTTGGCATCCGTCACCCACCAAAATCAAATTCCTCATTCATTCGAATCACTGAAAAAGCAGCTCTTCGGACTGAGGCTTGGAAGGGAAGGATTATTTTTGCGGCGGACCTCGCGCGATTGGAAGAAAATGTCGCGTTCCAAGCCAGCAAAATCGTCAGCAGGTAATACGCATTTTCTGACAAACCATGGCTAAGAATTTAATTTTGACAGGAGAAAAAGCCTTCTTAAACAGGAGGGTCGAAAGTGCGGCCATTAAAACGTGTTTTAGGAAGAAATCCTGTTTCTAAGAAATCTCATTTTCTTTCTTTTTTTTGGGGACCGTTTCACATTAGTTCTTTCCTTTTGCAGAACTGGACCAGCAGATGGATGAGATCCGGAAGAAGGCCGCGGAAAGCCGGACGGAGAGTGACGACTATGTCGGACTGGGAGACATCGCCATGGACGAGGAGATTTACGACGGCGGGAAGAAGAATAAATACGAGGGCTTCCTCTCTTCCATCGGCGGGAACGACGACGACGAAGATGAGGAGGATGAAATCACGGCACGGCCTGGTTTTGGAGCGGCCAAGTCGGCGTATAAAGTGTCGCTGGCGGCGTCGAAGGAGAATGCGAAATCGGGAGAGGTGAGATTAGAACTCCACTTTTTTTTATCAAGATAAAGTCTTTCCATTGTGGGTTTGCCTTGTTGACACTCTTTGTTTGTACTTTGAAGGATTTTGATCCGATGGCGGAGCATAAACGACAGACGGTGGCCGATCGAGAGAACGAGTATCAGGCGAGGAGGAGGAAGATTCGCTTATCGCCCGATCGGGCGGATCCGTTTGCAGACGGTGAGTTGTCTTCTAGGTTGCACCTGTATGGTTGCAAATTAAAAAAATTGCCTGAGCGAATGTATTTTAGTCAACAAATCTATTGGTGGAAAGACCGAAGTTGCTGAAAGAGTCATTTTCCTGGGTCATTTTCCTCTTGCAGACATAGAGTTTATTGGGTTAGATTGATTGATTGATTAATTAAGTATATTGGGGTTGATTGATCGGTTGATTGATTGATTGGATAAGTATATTGGGTTTGATTGATTGATTGCTTAGATTGATTGATTGATTAAATATATTGGGTTAGATTGATTGATTGATTGATTGGATAAGTATATTGGGGTTGATCGATCGGTTGATTGATTGATTGGATAAGTATATTGGGTTTGATTGATTGATTGCTTAGATATGTATATAGTGTTTGACTGATTGATTGATTACTTGATTGAATAACTTGTCACGTAAATGTTGTCACTGTCTTATGTCCCATTTTTGTGGTTAAATAGCCGGTAGTTTGGTCATTTCTGTAAATGCACATTAAACTACTGATGGTAGACAGATTCATTTGTAGTGCGCCGAAGAACACTGCCATCCGGGAGGGCTTGACGGAAGAATGTCAGACCGAGAGAGCGTGCACACAGCATTTCCCTTCCCTGTTGCGAAAACTGCCTTGCGTCTCTGTACGATCGGCTTGAGGCTCTCGCCGGTTACCTCGTGTTACTGACGTGTGAGATTCCTTACAGATTTACCAAAAACGGCGAGCAGCAGGAGTATTTCCCGAAGAATTCCCAATACATTTAGCTCTGGTCACGTACGTATTCAGTGTCCGTGCGGGAAGTCCCCAAGCGCGGAATGAATCTGTCATGCCATCAGTAGGAATTGAATACTAATTTCCTAATCAATTTCCCATTTAATCTTGTTAATTGAAGTTGCTCTTCCATCTGTCAGAGCTAATGGAAGATTTTGCCGTCTGATTTAGGTGGCAAGACGCCTGATGTCAGCTCGCGAACCTATTCCCATATCATAAAGGAGCACGGTTTGGCGAAAGACACAGCCGATGTTCAGCAACAACTGCGAGACAAGGCCAAAGCCGGAGAATTACACGTCGTCGGGACGAACGGTTCGGCCGTCCCCCGAAAACGCGCCCGCTGGGATGTGGCGACCCCGGACGCCGTGTCGGGATCGCTCCCCGCCGCCGCGATGGACGCGACGCCGGAGCAGCCGCAGAAGTGGGCAGCCACGCCGCAGCAGCCGCAGAAGTGGGATGCCACGCCTGCGCACATTCCGGTCGGCTCCGCGACGCCTTCCATGCCGACCGGCGTATCGCGGTGGGACGCCACGCCGGGTGCCCAGCCGGCGGCGGGAGCGGTCAAACGCAACCGCTGGGATGAGACGCCGCGTGTCACGACGGGAAGTGAGACTCCGAATGCGAGCGGTTGGGCGGAGACGCCGCGAGCTGATCGGGGAGACGGTCAAGTAAGTAGGCGCTTGATTGATTGATTGATTTAGGCTTTGGCCGAATCTTATGTACTTGATGCCGTGCCTAGCTCGAGTGATGGACGTCTTGATTGCCATGTTTATGCCGTGCCTAGCTCGAACGATGGACGTCTTGATTGCCGTCTTTTTAAATCGTTTTCTCTTTAGGAAACTCCCGGAGCCAGTAAGCGACGATCCCGTTGGGACGAGACCCCGATGGCTCAGACACCCTCAATGATGACCCCCGGCATGTCCACCCCGATCGGCATGCGAGCCATGGGCATGGCCACTCCTACACCGGGCCATCTGATGAGCATGACGCCGGAACAGCACCAGGCGTTGCGCTTCGAGAAGGAGATGGACGACCGCAACCGCTACATGGCGGACGACGAGCTGGACGCCCTCTTCCCGCCCGGGTACAAGGTCCTCCCACCGCCGACCGGTTACCAGCCCATTCGCACGCCGGCTCGAAAACTCATGGCCACGCCCACTCCGATGGGCGGCATGGGCTTGGCGGGCTTCTTCCTCCAGCAGGAGAGCATGACGATGAACAAGGGCATTGTCAATTCGCAGCCGAGCGATCCGGACCTGCCGATGATGAAGCCGGAAGACATGCAGCATTTCGATAAGCTCCTGCTGGAGGACAACGAGGACAGCTTGTCGCCGGAGGAGGCGAAGGAGCGGCAGATTATGAAGCTGCTGTTGAAGATTAAGAACGGCACGCCGCCGATGCGCAAGTCCGCTATGCGGCAGATCACCGACAAGGCCCGCGTCTTCGGCGCCGGCGCCCTGTTCAATCAGATTCTCCCGCTGCTGATGGCGCCCACGCTGGAGGATCAGGAGCGTCACCTTCTGGTCAAGGTGATCGATCGGGTGTTGTACAAGCTGGACGACATGGTGCGGCCGTATGTGCATAAGATCCTGGTGGTGATTGAGCCGCTGCTGATCGACGAGGACTACTACGCCCGCGTCGAGGGCCGTGAGATCATCTCCAATTTGGCCAAGGCCGCCGGGCTGGCTTCCATGATCTACGTGATGCGGCCGGACATTGACAATGTCGATGAGTACGTGCGGAATACGACGGCGCGGGCCTTCGCGGTGGTCGCCTCGGCCTTGGGGATCCCGTCGCTGATACCGTTCTTGAAGGCGGTGTGTAAGAGCAAGAAGTCCTGGCAGGCCCGGCATACCGGCATCAAGATTGTCCAGCAGATTTCCATCTTGATGGGCTGCGCGGTGCTGCCGCATCTGAAGAGTCTGGTGGAGTTGACGGAGCATGGGCTGGAGGATGAGCAGCAGAAGGTGCGCACCATTACGGCCCTGTCGTTGGCCGCGCTCGCCGAAGCTGCTGCCCCCTATGGAATCGAATCATTTGACAGGTCCGTTTACCGTTAGTTACTTCTGGGACACCGAAAGATCTCGGCTGAGCCTTCGGGGGGGGGGCACTGCAGAGTTATGGAATGTTTTTCGAGCTACTCATAGCACAATATATAAGGCGGAATCTGGAGTCATTGATTGATTGATTGATTGCATATGCAGCTGATTCGAATGAGATACCAACGATTGATTGATCGATTGATTACATATGCAGCTAATTCAAATGAGATACCAACGGTTGATTGATTGATTGATTACATTTGCGGCTAATTCGAATGAGATACCAACGATTGATTGATTGATTGCATGTGCAGCTAATTCAAATGAGATACCAACGACTGATTGATTGATTGATTACAGAATGGAAACTTAAATTCCAATATAGGCTCCGAATGTCTCGAATTCAAACACCTTTCCCACTCTGAATGTATTCTTCTAAACCGAAGCATCAAGTCAAACTGATTTTCAAGCTGATTTTTATTCTTGCAGTGTGTTGAAGCCGCTGTGGCATGGTATTCGCACGCATCGCGGCAAGGGTCTGGCGGCCTTCCTCAAGGCCATCGGGTTCCTCATTCCGCTGATGGACGCCGAGTACGCCAGCTACTACACCCGCGAGGTGATGATCATCCTCATCCGGGAGTTCTCCTCCCCCGACGAGGAGATGAAGAAGATTGTCCTGAAGGTGGTGAAGCAGTGCTGCGGCACGGAGGGCGTCGAGCCTCAATACATTAAGGATGAGATCCTTCCTCACTTTTTCCGCGCCTTCTGGAACCACCGCATGGCGCTGGACAAGCGCAACTACAAGCAGCTGGTCGAGACGACCGTCGAGATTGCCAACAAGGTCGGCGCGGCGACCATCGTCGCGAAGATTGTCGACGACCTCAAGGACGAGAACGAGCAGTACAGGAAAATGGTGATGGAGACGATTGAGAAGGTGCTGGAGACGCTCGGCTCCGCGGATATCGACGCGCGACTGGAGGAGCTGCTGATCGACGGGATCCTCTATGCGTTCCAGGAGCAGACCACGGAGGATGTGGTGATGCTGAGTGGGTTTGGGATGGTCGTCAACTCGCTGGGGAAGCGGTGCAAGCCGTATCTGCCGCAGATTTGCGGGACCATTCTGTGGCGGTTGAATAACAAGGCGGCCAAGGTGCGCCAGCAGGCCGCAGACTTGATTTCCAAGGTGGCCGGGGTGATGAAGCTTTGCAATGAGGAGAAACTGATGGGCCATCTCGGCGTGGTGCTGTACGAATACCTCGGTGAGGAGTACCCGGAAGTGCTCGGTAGCATCCTCGGCGCTCTTAAGGCCATCGTCAATGTCATCGGCATGACGAAGATGACGCCGCCCATCAAGGACCTCCTCCCGCGGCTCACCCCCATCCTCAAGAATCGCCACGAGAAGGTGCAGGAAAACTGCATCGACCTGGTGGGGCGGATCGCGGATCGCGGTGCGGAATACGTGAGCGCGCGCGAGTGGATGCGCATCTGCTTCGAGCTCCTCGAGCTGCTGAAGGCCCACAAGAAGGCCATCCGTCGCGCCACCGTCAACACATTCGGCTACATTGCCAAGGCCATCGGGCCGCACGACGTGCTGGCTACATTGTTGAACAATCTGAAGGTGCAGGAGCGGCAGAACCGTGTCTGCACCACCGTGGCCATCGCCATCGTCGCGGAGACCTGCTCCCCCTTCACCGTCCTCCCCGCGTTGATGAATGAGTACCGTGTGCCTGAGTTGAACGTCCAGAACGGCGTGCTCAAGGCCATTTCGTTTATGTTTGAGTATATCGGGGAGATGGGGAAGGATTATATTTACGCGGTGACACCGTTGCTGGAGGACGCTCTGATGGACAGGTAAGATCTCGATCTCGATCGAGAATACGTTTCTATTCGTGCTAATCAAGCAATCAATCGCAAGCTTAAATGAGATGTCGCCGATGTGGTTCTGAAACCTTCCACATTTATGCCGGTTAACTTGAATAAGGGCTCGGCTTCCGCCTCCCCGAAGTGCCGGAACTGAAAGATTTATGACTCCTAACTCACTTTCTTCTCTTTCAGAGATTTGGTGCATCGGCAGACCGCCTGCTCCGCCGTCGCTCACATGACGCTCGGCGTCTTCGGATTCGGCTGCGAGGACGCGCTGAACCACATTCTCAACTGCGTGTGGCCCAACATCTTCGAGACGTCCCCGCACATGGCGCAGGCCTTCATGGCCTCGGTGGAGGCCATGCGGGTCTCCCTCGGCCCGATGCGGCTGCTGCAGTACACTCTGCAGGGGTTGTTCCATCCGGCGCGCCGGGTGCGGGAGAATTACTGGCGCGTCTACAACACCCTCTATATCGGCGCGCAGGACGCCATGGTGGCCGCTTATCCCCGCGTCCCCAACGACGAGAAGAACGTCTACGAACGCTACGAACTCGATTACGTCTTGTAGATGGAGTGGAAACTGCGTGGTGGAATATTTTCATTAATTCAGACACGAAAATTGGAGAAGGCTTCTTTCCTTCTTTCTCCTTCCCCTTCCCCTTCTCACCAACTTTTTTGTTTTTATTCCCATGGCACTGCGCGCACTGTGGCTTCTTCATTTTCATGTGTAGGGCGCATATTTTAGCCATTTCACTCAGTAAATGTAACAAAGTGCACGGCGAACTTGTACAAGGGCGAAGCGGAATTGTCAGTCAGGAGAGTTAATCAAACAATCAACCAATCAACCTGACCAAAGAACAAAGCATCAGTTCCCAATGGCGCAAGTTTCGCCGGAACTTGGATGTCAGTCTCATGCGAATTACGAACTTGCAGAATAATAACATTATTCATGGGCTTGCCCAAGAATGGAGGACAAAGACGGAATAGTAGACGTTTTTAGGGCTTCATCGACGAGTGGAGGAAGATCCCAGGCTAGCTGGCTGAGAAGCGGCGAGACGTCGATATTTTGCATTCGGTGACTCCTCGCGCTTAGCAGGTTTCTTCCGACGGTCATCATCATCCGACGATGACGAGGGAGAACGTCTCCGAGATTCTTTTTTGACAATCGCCGGGGACCGGCTTCGCGACCTCTTTACCGGCTTCCTCTCGCGATCAGAGGAGCTGGATCCGCGTCTTCCCCGACGTGAGTCCCTCGCGTCGGGACTGTGCTTTCTCCGGTCCGGCGAATCACGCCGCGACGCGATGCGTGGGTCTTTACGTTCTGATTCGCGGTTTCGCGAGCTGGTTGTTTCGGGACGTCTTCGAGGCGGGGAGTCACTTGGTTCCCGTTTCACGACCGCGTGTTCGGACCGATGCCCCGTGGGTCGGTCTTGTCGCTGGGAAAAGTCATTACGGGCTCGATCGCCTCTCACCGACTCCCAGGGAGCGGCGCCGGTACCGTGGGAATTGTCATTGAGCCGCGGAGTGTCGTACTTCCGTTCCGTCCAGCGAGGGCGCTCCGCATGTCGGCGATCCGGGCTGCGACGGTCACGATCGCGTTTGCGGCTGTCGGGTTCGCGGAACTTGTCATCCTTGCTGCGGTCGTCACGACGAGATTTGCTGTCTTCCTCCGCGGCTAGAAAACCGAACAAAGAACACAATCAATCGATCAATCGATCAATCAACCGATCAGTCGATCAATCAATCAATCAATCAATCAATCGACCAATCAATCAATCAATCTGACAGAAAAGAGAAGGAAACAATTGTTGTACCTGCACCCATGGACACACCTTTTTTGGTTGCTTTTTCCTTCTCTCCCTCCAATTTCTCCAGCTTACGGAGCAGCTTCTTCTTCTGCTTCTTCGTGAGGGACTTGAGGAACTCAATTTCCGCACTCTCCTCATCCTCACTCTCAACGAATGCCTGATTTTTAGCGCTGGGATTGTTCATGCGCCATCCCGCCGCCGAGTCCTTCAACTTCAGTCCGTCTTCCCGCATTTTCTCCACCAGTTCCATCGGATTCGACGTGCCCGCTGCTACAACAACCGAGGCGAAATATTAGAAGAGAGGGATGAAAAAGCGTGGCAAAAACACGTGGCGAAAAACGTTGCGCCAACCGAGTTAAGCCATTTAACTCGGCCTGTGTATAAAGCTATACAGTGCACGAGCTGTATGGCTTAATTCGGTTAGCCCAAAGTTTTTGCCACATGTGTAGAAGAGAAAATGGCTGATGTGATGGCTCTCTTCAAACCTTCTTTCGCATTCGGGTCGCCGCCGGCTTGTTTGCGCTTTTCTTCCGGCACGACCGGGACGGCGTTGTACAGCGGACACTCCTTGTCGGTGTTGATGTGGCCCCATTTGTGGCATTTGATGCAGCGCACATTGCGCACCGCAATACCGAACGGCTGATCCCGGACGTCATCCTTCCCAACTGCAAAACTAAAAAAACACACAAAAATTCCACAATTTATTCAGATAAATCACCTGGCTAGAAGAAAAATTAAATCTCTAAGAATTATTAGATCCGAAGTTCAACTGACAACGCGATCTGAAGGGGACAGTTAAGCCCCGCCTCCCTCGGTATGGCCCTGCACTCGATTGAACGCTTAATCTAATTCACTCTTCTCTGATTGGCTCATTTCGTACAGCTTACTCGTCGTGCTCGATTGATTGATTGTACAGTCGTGCTTTTCCGTACCGTATGCTCGCGATCTGAAGGGACAGCTAGGCCCCGCCTACCTTGGTATGGCCCTGCACTCGATAGAACGTTCAATCTGATTCACTCTTCTCTGATTGGCCCATTTCGTACAGCTTACTCGTCGTGCTCGATTGATTGATTGTACAGTCGTGCTTTTCCGTAACGTCTGCTCGCGATCTGAAGGGACATCTAAGCCCCGCCTCCCTCGGTATGGCCCTGCACTGGATAGAACGTTCAATCTGATTCACTCTTCTCTGATTGGCTCATTTCGTACAGCTTACTCGTCGTGCTCGATTGATTGATTGTGTCAGAAAAGTGTCCCTTGAGGTCGCGATGTGCTTTCTTTTTTGCTTCAGAAATCATGCCGAAATCGTGGCGTACCTTTCACGCGGGGCATTTCTCTGCCATTCAAAACGCACTTCCGGCTCATTCAGCCCACGTTCTTCCTCTCGCTTGACCCCGGGCGGTGCCTCGTACATAAAGTTGATGCCCAATTTGAGCTTCTCATCGTTGCTGATCAGCGCGCGATTGTTGTAGAGCTCTTGCTCTCGCTCATACTGCTTCCTCAACTCGTCCTGCTTCGTCGTCTCCGCCTCCTTGGCCTGCTCTTGCATCCATACCTACAAAATCCACAGAAACTGCATTAGCAACTTTAAAAAGCACAAGCTAAATCTAACAATTGACTAACAATATTATCAATCAATCAATCGATCACTGAATCAATCAATCACTGAATCAATCAATCAATCAATCAATCAATCACTGGATCAATCAATCAATCAATCGATCACTGGATCAATCAATCAATCAATCAATCGATCACTGGATCAATCAATCAATCGATTAATCAATCGATCATATATACTTCTGTAATCAACCAAAGAACTTTCGTAAAACCAGCCATGAAATGCAATGCCGAGCAATATAAAAACATAAACCACATCAAGAAATCAATCGAATGCTGAAATAAAAAAAACAATAAGAAGAAATTTGAGTTTGGAAAAAAAACAAGCTTCGGACTACTTATTAAATCAAATCACTCAATCCAGAACTGCCATAATATTAAAAAACAACAACGATGAAACCGATTCCGGAGTAAATAATGTCAAAAGAAATCAAATTCTTCTTCACCAAGCCCGCAATAAAACAACATAGCAGCAGCAATGATTTGACCTTGAATGATGAGCGTCAATTTTAATATTACTATTATTGAAAATCCAATATAATAAAACCAGCGAGCAACAAATCAATCAATCAATCGCGGGCGCCAAAATTAATACAGCCATCAAATCAATCAATCAATCGCAGGCGCCAACATTAATACAACCATCAAATCAATCAATCAATCGATCGTAGGCGCCAACATTAATACAACCATCAAATCAATCAATCAATCGATCGTAGGCGCCAACATTAATACAACCATCAAATCATCTCGCTTCACCAGGACGCGCCAGAACTCAGCTGGCCTTCAAACGTAAGTCATAGGCGTATTTGCTAGAAAAAACGGAACCACCTACCCGTTTGACGTTATCCAAATTGGAAGGATGAAAAAACTTCTTGGACATATAATTGTTATATCCCTTCCCCATTTTCGCAGTTTTTCCGGTCGATTTTCCCCTTGCCTAAAAAATATATCCGTCAAGGGAAAATCAAAACAATTCCGCAAACTTTCGATTTCGAATTTGTGCGCGATGGCTGTGGGTTTTCCTTTGAGAATAATGATGAGAATTCTACTTAGGAGAACGGATGAAGTCTTCCTCAATAAAATCATCAACAACAGAGAGTTCTCCGCTCCGCGTTGAGATGACGAGAGGTGCAGTGTGCGCACTGGGTTGCGTTGAGATGCGCGCACTCTGTTGCGTTGAGATGACGAGAGTGCAGTGCGCGCACTGGGTTGCGTTGAGATGCGCGCACTCTGTTGCGTTGAGATGACGAGAGTGCAGTGCGTGCACTGGGTTGTGTTGAGATGACGAGAGTGCAGTGCGCGCACTGGGTTGCGTTGAGATGCGTGCACTCCGTTGCGTTGAGATGACGAGAGTGCAGTGCGCGCATTATGTTGCGCGCTGCCCGTACGTCAACAAGTGCGTTGCACATGCGCAGAAAGTTATGGTGCACCGGTCTGTCACAATCGAGATATGGTACGCCGCGTGTGCATAATTTGGAATCTAAGTTCGGGCACCTGAATTTTACGTGGGCTTTTCGTGCTGTTTTTTGATTAGATACAGTGGATTATATCGCAGCCGCTATCGATTTTTCTGACGATCCGCAGCAGGTGGTAGTGCTATTGATGCATATGGCAATCGGATGTCGACTTCCTGTCGCCCTTTTTCGAAGCACCGTGTTTGCCAGGAGAAAAGGGCCGGAACACCTTGGACGAAGTGGACTGTTTCCGGTTTTAAGGATGTTCCATTTGGATATCACGGCTGGTCAAGCCCGCGGCGAGGTAGGAACCCGATTTTGGGACGGATTCTGGGTTTTGGTAATCCGTTGAAGCTTAGTTTCATTATTCCATAGTTTGCTCATTTATTTGAGGGCTTGATTGATTGATTGGTGGAACTTATCAGTTCGACGTGTTAGTAATTACATCGATTGATTGATTGATTGATTGATTGATTACCGTGGTCTTTGATTGATTGCTCGATTGATGGATCTTGATCTTCGGGATTTTGTTCTTCAGGTAATATCGAAAGCCGTTGTAAAGGAGATCCGGGATCTTTCGCGAACGGTTAAGAAGGTCGATTTGGAGATCAAGGATCCACGTTTCACTTTCAAAGCGGGCCAATGGTAGGTGAGGTGCTTACTGTACGATACTTCTACTTTACGGCCAGCAAGGATCGCCTAGCATCATTATAAATAGGCGACATACTAATTCAGGGTTTGCTGGCACTCACAGGGTCGACTTTTTTATTCCGGATGTTGAAGTTGTCGGTGGGTTTTCCATTTGTTCAGCACCGAAGCTTTTGAAAGATAAGCGACTGATTGAGCTTGCTATAAAGCGCTCTCCACACCCGCCGGTGGTTTGGATTCATGAGAAGGTGAATGTCTTTCTTTCTTTGTAGGCCTTCACTGTATGCTTGTGTCTCTGTATGTTCGATCTTTCGTCTACCTGCCTGCCTTAATGTTGGTCTATCTGTCTGTCTATCTGTCTGTCTGTCTGTCTGTCTGTCTGTCTGCCTGTCTATCTGTACCTTCTGTTTCCCTGTTTGGCTCCCTGTTTTCCTGTCTACCTGCCTATTTGTTTGTTCGTACGCCCGTTTATCTGTTTATTCGCCCTCTTTGTCTTCGTGTCTGCGCGCGAGTCGGTCGGTCGAGCTGTCTGTCTAACTGCTTTCGTCAGCATTTCTGTCTGCTTGCCTGGACATTGCACAAATGTTTGTTTGGCTGTCCACATGTCTGCCTGCTGTATGCCTGACAGCTTTACTGTGTGGAGCACAGTACGCACAAATAAAGTCCCTTCGTTTCAGTGCCAAATTGGATCGGAGGTGGATGTTCGTGCTGGCGGCGATTTTTTCTACGATCCCCAACCGGGCGACCCACCGGTCGATCTCCTTCTGCTCGCTGGCGGGGTTGGCATCAATCCCCTTCGCTCAATGTTCATTCATGACGCCGATTTAGCGAGAGAATTCAAAGAAAATGGCAGCGGATACTGCCCCGGAAGCGCGGAACTTTTATACAGCGCCAAGACAGTCGATGAATTGTTGTTTAAGGTATTTCTCTTCTCTTTGTGCAGAGAATGTGGAATATCTTCTTTTATTACATGGGATTTCCTGTGTTAAGGTTTTCTTCTATATTTCATTAAATCGGAATTTAGGATGACTTCCTGGCTGCGGCAATGGAACCCAATTTCAACTGTACTTTGTTTTCGAGCCAGTCCATGCAGATGGCACTGTATGGCACTGGAGCCTGTATACAGCGTGAGTTCATTTGCAGAAATGCGCAGGGAACGAGCAAACTCCAAATGGCTCAGACTCCTAATGCTCCAAATGGCAAGAGCAGCCAGACACAGGCAGACATGCATACATACAGACATACAGACGGACAGGCAGATCGGCAGGCAGACAGGAAGACCGACAGGCAGGCAGACATACAGACAGACAGACATACAGACGGATAGATAGACAGGTAGACAGGCAGGCAGGCAGACAGACAGACAGACAGACGGACAGCTCAGCAGGCAGGTCAACAGGCAGGTCAAGAGACACAGAAAGACACACAAACAGACAGACAGACAGACAGACAGACAGACAGACAGACAGGCAGACATGACAGCTTATTCAGAATCTGTCGATGTTGTTCAAGTCGTACTGTCATTCACAGCTGGCAGAATAACGGATTTGGACATCCTGACGACTATAACGGGAGAAAAGGCGGTGCTTCATAAGGACCGATTGTTGTGTTATATCTGCGGACCGAGGGCGATGGTAAATAGCTTGGTGCCGGCTCTTGAGAATTGCGGTGTGCCAAAGGACAAAATCGTTTACGAAGCCTGGACAAATACTCCACCGAAAACGCCAGCGGCTCCAGTCCCAAACTGATCACACTTTGGAGATATGGACTTTTCCTGCCTAGTATTTCAAAAGAGAACGAGTGCGACGAACTGATTTTTTTCCGGATCTTTTCCTCTTTCAAATCCACAGACAGGACAAGCTAATTGATACGACACCGCACCATGTTCGGTGGCTTTATACACATCAAACTACGATCGCAAATGAAATGCCAACCGACCATCTACAGTGCAAACGCCGCTTTGAACTTGGCGAACGCACCGGAGCCAGGCTTCAAATAATAGGGCGGCGTAGGTCTGACATAATATGGCCCCTTTTCAACTTTCAAGCGCTCCTTCAAGTCACGGAGTCCCGCGTTATCGTCGGCCGTGACCCACAACTCTCCTGCTCCGTAGGTCTCCGGGATGTCTGTGTGTTCTCTCGCCCAGTCTTTCCACTTTTGGAACCTGGAGGAAAAAATCAGTCTGCCGGAGCCAGGAGAAAAGACGTGCCAGACAGACACGGATACCGGACAAGCATACAGACACTCACACAAGCAAACAGATACGACAGATA
>LRSR01000430.1:0-17500 GCA_001579985.1 Hypsibius dujardini
GGAACCCTCCACATGGTACACCGCATTGACAAGGAAACGACTGGAGTTTTGTTGTTAGCAAGGTGAGTTGATTACGGGTTTCCGCTTGAGTTTGTTTTGAGCCTCCTTAATAGACAGGCCTATTTTGTTTTTCTACATTAGGAATGCAAAAACAGCAGCTCAGCTAAATGATATGTTTCTCAAGCGAATTGTCAAGAAGTATTACTGGACAATCACGCGCGGCGTCCCGACGCCCGCCCGAGGTAAGCCTTCGGCGGTTCTACGAATTGGTGTCAGACAGGCAAGCAGACATACCAACAGACGGAGCGGCAAACAAACAGACAGACAGACAGACAGACAGACAGACAGGCAGGCAGGCAGACAGGCAGACAGACATGCAAACAGAGAGACAGAGAGACAGACAGACAGACAGGCAGACAGGCAGGCAGGCAGACAGGCAGGCAGGCAGACAGGCAGACAGACATGCAAACAGAGAGACAGACAGGTAGATGACCGGGGGACAGCACGGCAGACAGACAGATAGAAGCGACTTTTACCGCCTGATTGTTTGTTTAGGCATTCTGGATATTCCAGTCGGAGACTCAACTGCAACGGGGCTACACCGAGTACGTACCACGATATTGTATTCGTAGCGGCGGGGTTGTCATCCCTTCGCGTTTTGGGTTGTTACGTTAATAAACTGTGTTTAATTAGCGGGTTCTGAGACCGTACAAGACACCGGGATCGTCGCTGATTATGAACGGACGCAGCACGCTGACGGGGACGCCTGCAGTGACGTATTACGCGGTCATCGGGCAGTCCCTCCAGTCCGACTGCGCCCTGGTTGAGGCCTCCCCTAAGACTGGTAGGAGAGAACTCTGCTAGACAGTTAGGTGTTAGACGTCGTTAAGTGTCCCTTACATCTCCGTCAGTCACTCGTTTGCCTGTCAGCCTCGACGCCCGTCTGCCTATATCTCTAGATGCTTGGGTGGGTCTTCCCATTACTGTCTACGTGATTGTCCGTATCAGTGACTGTCTTGATGACTGCCTGTTCGCTGATTGGTTTCTGTCTGCCTTAGAACTGTCTGTCTGTCTCTCTCTCTCTCTCTCTCTCTGTCTCTCTGTCTGTCTGCCTGTCTGTCTGTTTGTCTGTCTGCCTGCCTGTCTGTCTGTCTGTCTGCCTGTCTGTTTGTCTGCCTGTCTGTCTGTCTGTCTGCCTGCCCGTTCACTTAAGTTTCCGTCCATCTATCCAGACTTCTTTTGCGATTAAATTTTGTGCCAATATTCACTATCATAACTGAACGTTTTTAGGTGTGAAGCATCAAGTGCGGATTCACCTATCGCACGGCTTGGAATGCCCCGTGCTGGGCGAGTAAGCCATCACTTAATACTTCCTCCCTTCCCAGCTAACGCTTCCATTGATCAAGCATTTTTTTCTTCACTTTTAGCCATAAATACTCGCATTTTACAAAATTGGCGCCGCAGGTAAAAAGAGTTGAGGAATTGAGGAGATATTCTGAAGAGGGAGAATGGGATTCGTTTTAAAATGAAAAGTATTTTGATTTCAGTTAAAAAAGCGTATTTTTGTATTTTATAGAGACTTCCACCCTCCATGCTGAAGTCGCTGCAGGTGCGGCAGGCCAAGGTGCGCACCATCCCGATGCATCTGCACGCACGCGCGGTCGTCCTGCCGGAATACCTCGGCCACGCGAATGTCCGGATCACCGCGGAGCTCCCGGCCTACTTCCGGCACACCATGACCAAGCTCGGTGTGAAGGAGAAGCAGCTGGGGATGAAGGATAAGAACAACCTGGCGAAAGTGACAACCGCCGTTGGAGCCAATCGGTGAAGCCAATCAGTGAAGGGGATTTTTTTTTGCGTGGATGTGAATTTAATACGTGACCAATCAGGCGTAAAATCCCCACAAAAATATCGTGATTCCCTGCAGGAAAAAAACGGGTGTTAGTCTTCGCGCTGTCTGTAAACGGCAACGTTGTCTATCTGTCTGTCTGCCTGCCTGTCTGTCTGTCTGTCTGTCTGTCTGTTTGCCTGTCTGTCTGTTTGTCTGTCTGCCTGCCTGCTTGTTTGTCTGTCTGTCTGTTTGTTTTTCTGCCTGTTTGTCTGTTTGTCTTTCTGTCTGCCTGTCTGTCTGCCTGCCTGTCTTTTGTTCGAAATGGATGCTTCGGGTTTGTGGTTTTATTGTATGATTACCGCGAGAACCAGTGAAGCCACGGTGGTTGAGGTGCGCATCCATGGCGTCTCATTCAGCGAGATCATTTGTTTCTCGCGGATTTGTATCTCCGCCAGGCTCATGAGCGAGCCGTCGTCCATCCCGGTGGGCGCGATGCAGCAGACTTTTTTCAGGGAACGGATCAGTTGAGGTTCGTTTTTGGCTGAAAAGACAATGAGTAAATTAAGTACTGTAAAGTCCCGACCCATCCGTGGTACTTTTTGGACGCCACAGTAAATCAGACCCGGTGGTGTGAACTGCTTACGCAATCAATCAAAACGGTCGCTTTTTACTGTGTGATGACGTAGGCACTACGGATGGGTCGGGACTTTACAGTAATGTATTTCGCAAACAGAAGAAATGCTTTTTTGGAGAATAGACAAGGGACAGACAGGAAGACATAAAAATTAGACAGCCAGGAAAAAGTTCAGATAACTTGTAACCAAACAGATGGCCTGGATAGAAAGACCAAAGGCCAGACATATAGGCAGGCAGGCAGAGAGATGAGACAAATAATCAGACAGACAGACAGACAGACAGACAGACAGACAGACAGACAGACAGACAGACAGACAGACGTATAGACAAGAAGATAGACAAAAGCACAGACAGACATACAGACAGACATGCAGACAAACAGACAAGCAGGGAGGTAAACAGACAAACAGACAGGGAGGGAGGTAAACAGACAGACAGACAGACAGACAGACATACAGAAAGTTACGCACCACGTTCAGCTTCAAATTCAAGTTCTATCTTTCCATCTACAGCATCGGAACTCAGTCTTTCTTGCACGTTATTCCGCAGGGCGTAAGTGAGGCGATAAAGCTGTCAGAGAGACAAGGCAGGAAAGATCGATTAGATTTAAATGCGAAATTATACCGCAAATTGGAAAGCTTTTCGCAGTTATGCGGTCCGAGGGAGCCGAGAGATGAATACCCTGTGTTGGGAGACGGGGTCGGTGAAGTAGCTGATAGTCATGGTAATGGCGATGCATAAAACAAAGAGGATCAGACCGAAGTGGAGATAGTGGACGTCCTTGATGAAGCTCGGCCGGAGATCGACCTCGCCGCACTCCACGCTGGGAAAGACGAAGAACTCCAGGAGGAAACGGGTCATCCCGATCACCAGACCGAACACCAATCCCCAGAAGGCTCCCTATCGTTAATCCAATTACTAGTTAAATAACCAGATTAAACGGCAAAAAAAATTGAAAAAAAAATTATATAAAAATTAAAAAAAAAATTTTAATTTTTAAAAAAAAAATTTAAAAAAAATTAAAGTACCGCGAAATGGTCAAGTGTAATAACCTTTTCGTTCGCACGCTGGGTCATCACTCCGAGGAAGTAAGTGCTGGCGATAGGTGGCGCTAAATAGCTCGTTATCGATTGTATATAATGCATCAGCTGCGACCCTTTTGATGCCTTGATAATTGGAACCTAGAAAGTAAGTTCAGTTCTTATATTTTTCCGAAGGAATAAAATAAAATGAATAAAATATCAACAATTTGTCCATAATTAAAGTTTTCTATACAGACATCAACTTTTACTCACCCAAAACAGCGAGACAATAATCATGCCGACAGTAAAAATGCTGAAATTGACAGCAAAATTTCTGGTTAGTCGAATAAAAAAATGGAACAAAAATTGCAACACAGACAGACAAGTTGAGACACAGACAGACAAGTTGAGACACAGACAGAAAAGTTGCGACGCAGACAAACGCCAAGAACGAGCGAGGAATAACAACGCACCGGCCTACAATCACCAATTCCGCTTCGGACGATTTCGGTCGGTAAGTCTTCCAGACATCAATTGTGAAGATGGTCGAGCTGGAGTTAAAAATGGACGTTAAGGAGCTCATGAGGGCGGCCATCATCACGGCCAGCATCAGTCCTCGAAGACCTACTTCCGAGGGGGGGGGGGGAAAGGCGTTTATTTTTAATCCCATAAACAAGGAAGAACAATGCGGGATTTTGATCGTGTCTTACCAGCAGGCATGAGTTCGATTACCACTTTCGGGTAGGCGATGTTCGTACATCCTTGTCTGGAGCCACAGACCCGCTCACATATATCCGGATCAACGCATCCAACCTCATCTGCGAGTTAAGTAGGCACCAACTTACCGTTCATGAAAATACTTCATCCCATAAGAAAGAGAAAACAGAAAGACAGAATCACATACAGACAAGCAGGCAGGCAGGCAGGCAGACAAACATACAGACAGACAGACAAACAGACAGACAGACAGACAGAACGACAGACAGAACGACAGACAGAACGACAGACAGACAGACAGACAGACAGACAGACAGACAGACAGGCAGACAGGCAGACAGACAGGCAGACAGACAGACAGACAGACAGACATGCAGACAGACAGGGAGGCAAACAGACAGACAGACAAACAGACAGACAGACATGCAGTCTAGCAGACAGATGGCCAATCATTTTTTACGGACATCAATGTGTCTGTATCTACATACCCGGAAAAAGGATTCGAGCAGCCATTCCAGGTAGAACCATAAGGAACATGGGCAACAACTTCAAGTATCCGGATACTACGCATGCCGCTTTAGCGTGAGAATAGTTCTTGCTTGCCAGTACTCGTTGGACGATAACTTGATCGGCGCACCAGTACCAAATTGAGGAAACCGATAGACCGAAGAGTACTCCAGGCCAGGGAAGTTCTGGGTCGTCAGCTCCTGCATTAGAGCAAAATATCTTGTAAGTGAGTTTTTATCTTTAGTCTAACTGTGGCTTTTTGTCTCTGAATTTGCATGTGCAAAACAGAATTAGCTATGCGATATTAGTTATTGTGTCTGTGCCTATGTTTGTGTCTGTGTCTGTGTCTATGTCTATGTCTGTGTCTGTTTGAGACCACAAATCCGCCTGTTTATTAGTTACCGCGAAGCAGATGGAGGAAGTTCTTCGGGACGTCTGAACAGTGAGTAGCATTTGCCTTGACGACTTTGGGCTTAGCTAGAGGGAACTGTTCGATTAGCTCCTTGTAGCCGCCAACCCTGACCAGCACCACCACGAGTAACGAGAAAGCTCCAGCCAACATTATGACGCACTGCACGAAATCCGTCCAGATTACTGCATTAAGTCCACCTATAATTTCCCACAAAATGTCTATCTGTGCATTATGATGTCAGTTAAATAATACTGGTACACTCTTACCAGTCACCGTGAATACGGCCGCAATCACCAGAAGGATGACGACACTGACGTAAAGATCCCACCGCAGGGACTGTTCGATAAATATGGCTCCAGCGTACAAGTCCGCCTGCAGGAAAATTGAAGTAAAAAATCTACGCTCAGACAGACAAACACACAGACACACAGACACACAGACAGACAAACAGACACACAGACAAACAGACAAACAGACACACACACACACACACACAGACACACACACACAGACACACACACACACACAGACACACAGACAGACAGACAGACACACAGACAGACACACAGACAGACAAACCGACACACAGACACACAGACAGACAGACAGACAGACAGACAAACACACAGGCACACAGGCACACACACAGACACACAGACAGATGTTATTGTTTTTTTACGGATATTTTAGTAAAGACGTAAAGGAGGAGGGTCAGGACGGATAAGTAGATGCGGATGCGTTGGCCACCGTAGCGCCTATGAAGGTACTCTGGCATTGTATAGATCTAAATTAAGTAAATTGAGTAAGATTATTGGATCGATAATTCGTGTGTGAAAAGAACATTTGAAGTGTGAGTTTGTATATGTAGATTACCCCGGAAGCGATGTAGACCGGCACGAAGATCCATCCGAGGATGAGGCAAATAAAACAAGCCTGTTCGTAAAGCAAATGTTTTCTCATCTCAAAGGGGGCGCGTCTAAAACAATAAAACAACACCCACGTTCAGCTCGTAGGCCCCGATCCCGATCCCGGACGCGGCACCACTCCCGGCTGCAAAATATAAAGTACACTATGTGAGAAGCCTTGGATAAACAGATCCAGGCAAGTTTCAATCTTTGGGCTATTGACTGGACTGGCATTGCAGGAAACGTCGAGAAAACCACAGCCACAAGCACAATCCAAGCAAAAGACAAATCCAAGTAAAACTGCAGACAGACAGACAGATAGAAAGTCAGACAGACAGACAGACAGACAGATAGACAGACAGATAGACACCCAGACAGACACACAGACACACAGACAGATAGACAGACACATAAACAGATAGACAGACAGACAGATAGACAGACAGACAGATAGACAGACAGACAGATAGACAGACAGACAGATAGACAGACAGACAGACAGACAGACAGACACATAGACAGACAGACACATAGTTTAGGCAAGACAGGTCAGACACAAATCAGACACACTAACAATCAAAAGACGGACAAGCCGATCGTCGCTTTGACCGACCGCTCGAGCTCGAACAGCCCTCAATATCATCATCGATCGTGTCAAGATCTGGACGTGCAGTTTTATCGAATTTCTTGCTAATTTAATGAAACGACAACACTTCAATATTTTTATTATTTATGGATGGCTAAAGTACCGGGCTTGGAGTTCTATGCCATTTGGGCTGCCCGTTCTCCTTTGTCTTACCGAGTCCGATGAAGTGTCCCGATCCAATATTTGACGCAAACAGCGAAGCACCCACCTAAAGCGTGTAAAGAAACAGTGACGCCGGGGCATTAAGACTTCGGGGAATATTCATCTTGTCCTGTTTCAGTGGGATTGCACTCTAGCATGCGTTCCGTGACGGTAAACTGGGAGATCTCCAGAGGGCGCGCACCGTCGTGTGCTCCTGCTTCACTAGTATCTCATACTAGTATTACAGACAGACAGACAGAGAGACAGACAGAGAGACAGACAGAGAGACAGACAGACAGGCAGACGACAGACAGACAGACAGACAGACAGACAGACAGACAGACAGACAGACTGTGCCTGTATGTGTGATTTGATGGTCGGCCGTCAACAGTAATTCTCTTTAGGGACCTCCGTTTTTCGGTTTGTCCACACCCGGACGCATAAATTGAGCGCAGGAAGTGTATTCTCGTATAAGCAAACTCAATTAACGGACCGTTGTGACTGATCCCTTTGATGCACTGACGACGGCGAGACTTACCAAGCCGAAGTTCATAGAGCGTCCGGCCAGGAAGTATGACGAAATGGATCCGGAACGGCTCATCTGTCGGGAGGACTGTGAAAGGCAAATGAAAAAAAAGGAAGGTTAAGTGGCGCAGAAATAAACGCGAGATTGTAATCAGGCCCGGCTGATGCTTATGCTACCTTATGGCATGTAGCTAGTCTTTTAATAGGGCCCTTCGATACAGGAATTTAGGACTGATACTCGCACAAACAGTCACAGACAAAGACAAAGACAAAGACACAGACACAGACACAGACACAGACACAGACACAGACACAGACACAGACACAGACACAGACAGAGACAAAGGCACGGATGCAAGACTTGGGTAACATGAAGATGGCTGAAACCGGCAGGCAATCAGGTGACTGAAACCGATACGGAGGTGTGACCTTATGTAAACAAATGTCACGGTGAGAATTTTAGAGCTTAAACGGAGGGTGTTGCCAGCTGCTTCCAGGGATGCTACAGTATTACGCTATTCAGCTCAGTTGCTTGAAGTTTATCCTGCATGGCTGGTCCTTTCAACCGGAAACGCTACTCTTCCCACGAAGCTGCTTTACTGCATTTCAGACAGTATGCCTGGGTGGTGTTTGTTCAGCAAATTACAGTGCGCGAGATGTTTCAAATATCCCGTAAACGTAACACAAGCGCTTCGTTGTTGTTACAGCCGCAATTTTGTACGGCCTCTCTCGCACAGTATATATAATTGTGCGTCACCCTGTAATGAGATCTCCGATTGGGACTAGGCTCCTTGCCGACGAGAGGTAGAGAAGCGATCAACGCTCTATAGATTTCTCTCCATCTGTTTTGTCTTCAATCACCAATTGAGGCATGTGACGTAAGCATGTTTCAAATGCATGTAATGCAGTAGGAGTTATTTTAACGTCGTCTTCCCCTACTGAAAGGTGAAGATGCAACCATTCATCCATTTCCTTATGGGACCTTTCCCTAACAGACACAGACACAGACACAGACATAAACACAGACACAGACACAGACACAGACACAGACACAGACACAGACACAACACAGACACAGACACAGATACAGACACAAACACAGACACAGACACAGACACAGACATAAACATAAACACAGACACAGACACAGACACAGACACAGACAGACACAGACACAGACACAGACACAGACAGACACAGACAGAGACACAGACACGTACTATCCCAAATACTCACCCAAATTCCAACAGTGAGGACTAAGACAAAGTAGCCGGTAATGACAACCACGTCCGCCCAGTGCAGCAAGGACCCGGTTGTAGGCAATCCACTAGCCGATCCTCCATCTACAGAAGCCATCTCGAGAAACCTCCCCAAATTACCACCGGTTAATAGTCGCCCCCTTTTTTCGGCTACGGAAGTCTGTCCCGCTATGAGCAAGAAGAAATGAATTCGCTCACAGAAGCCGCTGCGAAACAACCCGGCAGGGTTAGCGAGGGAAATTATTCCCACATGGTAAAATTCAATAAAACCGCAATTAAAAAGACATAGAAATTTTACACAGACAAAGACATGGGATTATAAAAAAAAAATTCGATCTGTTCGAGATGGTGATGATGTCTTAGAAATGGGAAGGCGATCACATCCTTCCGGTGTGTCTGGGACAACTAAGCGAAAGTATGTCTGTAACTGCGTGACGCCTGCTGTCCCTCTATCCTGAACTTAGTATGGGATACTACATTTACTGTACATGGATTTATATGAACTGGTACGCAGGGAACAGGGAGCTCGGGGGACCCTCCGGGGACTCTGCTGTTGAATGGTTAATAAGTATACTGTGTTTCTAGAGAAGTGGGTGTGTATGCGCGACGTCTCTTAGCCACTTTTCCCACCGTCGTCAACAGAAAGCTAACCAGAAAATGTGCAAATACTTCGGAGGAATATGCTATGACAGCGTTCAGTGAATGAGCGTCACTAGTACAGCGGTAGTATGCCTGCCTTCCAAGCAGGTGATCCGGGTTCGACTCCCGGGTAACGCAGTTTTTTTCTCGTTTATTCTGTCTAAACATATTTAGATGGGATTTTAAATTTAAATGAAACAACTTAAAAATTCAGCACGTGACTAAAGCCTAATTTTTTAAAATTGTATTTAAAAAAATATATATGTATAATAGAAACGCTAATTGCCCGTGTTTTATATCAACTTTGAATTAAATTATAATTTAAATTAAAGTAAAATAAAAATTACCACGTGAGCAAGCATCTTTTGTTTCAAGCTGAAATTCAGATAATTTACAACCAAAAACCTATTTAATAAATAAATAACCATTTAATAAATTAATTTGAACCACGCTGTTGGATGCCTAAATCTCACAAGACTGGTGGCGCCCCCAAAAGGCGATTCACAAGCCACGCCTCAAAAATCAGATAATATACCAGGAAACCACTTTGAAGCCACTTAGACTAAATCTTTTTTGACCAAACTAAATTTAGGTGAATAATAAATTAACACGTGAGCAAGCGTCTGATTTTAATTTAAAACAAAAAACTTATTCAGTATTTAAATAGCCATTTAATAAATTAATCTGAACCACGCTATTGGACGCCGCAATCTCAAAAGACTGGTGGCGCCCCCACAAGCCACGCCTCAAAAATTAAAACAACATTGGAAAATTCCATTTGTGATTTTGTTGTATATTTTGCGGTCCTTCGATTCCTTCGTGCTCAAACTTCGCAATCCATGAATCCGCAGTATCATTACGGAATATAAAAAGTATTCGCACTCACTGGATTGTATCACACGCAAAAGTTTCGGGGAGAAAACCTTAAGACATTCTGGAAGATCTCGCTGCTTCCCTGAGAGTTTTTCGCCAAAATCCTTCATCAAAATGGCAGCCAAGGCAATGTCCGTCGTGGCGAAGTATGTGACGAATTTAATTTCGCATCCACTGACACTCCCTCGAGCAGTTTCCGTTACGTTTGTGCACTTCAATTATTGTTTTTAGGACGTTACTGAGCGAGGAAGGAGAAACGGTGATAAAAACCGCTGCGCGGATGATCCGCACCACCGTCACGGAAGAGAGTGGCGCCATCAGCAACAGCACCGGAATGAGCTTTCAGAGTGTAGCCATGGAGTCGAGCGCGAGAACGGAGGCTGGATTGGGCCGCGGCGGACAGGGAGCGTTGAAGGCGCCGGAAATCGACATTGGAAATGCGCCGCGTGAGGTGGAGCTACCAGGCTCGCGCACAGCTCCCGAAATCAAGCCCGTGAAATCTGACGAGATTATAATTACAAGTCCGAAAGAAGTGGACTTCCCCGATGTGAAGACAGCGGAGCCGGAGTTGAAACCGGGCGAGATTGACGTGGCCGAGGAAGTTGGCAAAGGCGCGTAGAAATGAATGGTTGATTGATTGATTGGCTCATGCGATCAGTGCGAATGCAACTAATCAATCAATCGATCGATTAAATGGAACGATTGGCGGTCTATCAATCAACCAATCGATTAATCAAGTGTAATGATTGACGGTCTATCAATCAATCGATCAATCAAAGGGAACAGTTGCCGGTCTATCAATCAATCGATCAATAGAGTAGAATCATTGACGGTCTATCAATCAATCAATCGATCAATCAACTGGAACGATTGACGGTCTATCAATCAATCGATCAATCGACTGCAACCATTGACGGTCTCGGTCAGGGCTATGCCTATCTTCCCACAGGTGTTCCTACCGACCCGGAAGCGTTGATCTTCACCGTGGAGCAGGGAAGAAAGCACAACCGACCGGAAGTTGGCGAACACCGGACCGTCGTCGAGGTCGATGATCGACATGAAAAGATCCAAGAGAGCACGGAGGACGGGGAGAAGACGCAGGACACCGGCCGAGCTGACGGTGAACCGGAAGTGGGCAGCAACCCGCTTAATCAACTAATATGAACAGAATTCATCCTGCTTAACTGATTTTATCATCATCTCATAGCGATTAGGTTATATAAATTACGCTGCTTGAAAATCAAAATTTTGTGATATCGACCTCCGACCTTGAGGTCTGCTTCCCATAAATTACATCTCTCATGTGACGTTTTAACAAGTTCTACAGTTACGAGTTTTTATTTTTTTGTGATAAATTAAGGCATTTTTTTCGTTTTGACTTCATCCGAATCAAACAACTTCTCTTGGTTTGAAACACTCAGACATACCTTGTACACTTCCACAGACACCTTGATGATGATGTCTAGAACCATACCTGCCTGCCTGCTCGTCTATCTATCTATCTGTCTGTCTGTCTGCCTGTCTGCCTCCCTGCCTGCTTGCCTGCCTGCCTGCTCGTCTATCTATCTATCTATCCGTACGTCTATCTGTATGTTTGTCTGACTGTCTGTCTGTATGTATGTATCTGTCTGTCTGTCTGTCTGTCTGTCTGTCTGTGTCTGTCTGTCTGTCTGTCTGTCTGTCTGTCTGTCTGTCTGTCCATGTGCCCACCTGTGAGTTTGATTGTTTGTTTGTCTACAAGCTTTGGTTTCATCCGAATCAAGCTGTGGCTCTTGGCTTAGCAACATTCAGGCATGCTTTTCGTATTCGCGCATGCACAGACACGGACACTTTTGGTGTTGTTTGAAATCATGTCCACCAACCGGAACTGCACGAGTCCGATTGTTTCATCATCCGTCTCACTGCTCAACACAACAGAAGATGTTTTGGACGGCGAGGGGACCGGAAACCACGTGGACCCAAGTGGACCGACAGGTGACGCCACCGCCAACGGTGAATTCTCCGAGACGGCGCTGACCATCTGGGAGTGTCTCTTCCAGCAGGGCTACAAATCCTCACGGGAATCGGACCCAAAAGCGCTGCGCCGAAAGCTCCCACTTCGACAGACATGGGAGGATATTCGGAGTAATGGGAAGGGGAAGAAGACGTGGACGAGATCGGCTAAGGCAGAGGAAGCGGTGGAAAAGGATACCAGCTGTCTGAATCCTGATCCGTTGTCGCTGTTGACGAAGAAGGAAGTTTGCCGACTCGCTGATTTATCCTGTGATGGATTGGATGCGCGAGCAATTTCCGCAGGTAAACTTGACCTGGACGACCTGCGACGGGAGGTGCAGCGGCTTGCCTGA
This sequence comes from Hypsibius dujardini, assembly GCA_001579985.1. Taxonomy (NCBI): domain Eukaryota; kingdom Metazoa; phylum Tardigrada; class Eutardigrada; order Parachela; family Hypsibiidae; genus Hypsibius; species Hypsibius dujardini. The sequence goes on from LRSR01000430.1 coordinate 12,459, forward strand.
CACCTTGTCACATTTTCCCCAAGAAAATTTGATCATGTCTGACTGATCATTTTCCTGCTTCATTTTCTGTTTTTGTCTGAACCTGAAAATGTCAGCTTTATCCTTTCTGCGTTTCGATGTAATTTCGATGCTGATTTTGTCTATGGTGGTACGTTTCAATGTTAGAGGTGAGGCAGCTGCCGGAGAAGACCTGATCATCCATGTGTGTGGGATCATTGAGACAGGCAGTCCTGACTTGCTCGCGCAGTATGCTAAGGCCGCACCCGCGATTGAAATGGGTCTCGCGGATGCTAACGCTTTGGTTCTTCCTTTGGGGATTCAGCTGGTCTTCCACTATAAAGATGCCGGACCACGCTGTGGTCCCAGGAATGATGCTTTTCAGAGAATTATGGAGTTGATGACCGAAAATGTTACCTGTCATGTTTACATAGGCCCAGGCAAGAAATTCCGGATCCACTGCAATGATGTCTGTCTGTCTGTTCTATCTGTTTGTCTGTCTGTCTGTCTGTGTGTCTGTGTGTCTGTGTGTCTGTCTGTCTGTGTGTCTGTCTGTCTGTCTGTCTGTCTGCCTGTCTGTCTATCTGTTTGTCTGTTTGAGTGTCTTTGTGTTGGTGTGTCTGCCTGTCTGTATGTTTGTGTCTGTGTGTCTGTTTGTCTGTGTGTCTGTTGGGTAAAATGTTTCTTTGTCTGGAGGCTGTGACGATTCCACCGCTGACGTCAATACCATGGCCGAGCAGCAGGACGTTCCCCTTCTTGCCTGTCCCGCTTCCAACATCCAGGACGTGACCGGGAAGTCACGGGATGATTTCACCCACCTCATTCGAAGCCCGTTCTTTTATACGGAAATTTGTGATTTAATTTTGCATTTCCTACACGTGACGTGCAACTACTCGGACATTGCCGTCGTCGTGGACCCGTCCAATGTCTTCTTCAACGGGTTGGGTAATCGTATGCGAAGCTTCCTGCGCGGCCGCCTGAAGTCATACGCGAAGGAAGTGCCGCCGAATTTTTACTTTCTGCGGAGCGACACAAAAGACGGCTCGCAGGATGAAAAAATTCGACAGACTCTGACGGATATCAACAGTACGGCTAGAGGTCAGTCCTAAACGCTGCTACTGCTGTATAAACATGTACATTTATACATATACACATTTATACATATATGCATATATCTACTTGGTGTCAGTACCATTTTTTTCATTTTTGAATGCCTTTTTTCCTAACAGCAATCATCCTCATGCTTCCAGGATCTTTCATCAGAAATGTACTTGTAAGTTCAGGAAGATGATTAAGAATAAAAATTATCACTTTACATATAGATGCAGAATTGAGTTTGAATATTACACCATCTTAACCAGACACACGGCAAGGAGCTTTCCCTTTCAGGTTGCTGCAGGAAAGCTTTATATGGCTTCGGGAGAGCATGTACGAGTCTGTCTGTCTGCCTATCTGCCTGCCTGCCTGCCTGCTTGCCTGTCTGTCTGTCTGTCTGTCTGTCTGTCTGTCTGTCTGTCTGTCTGTCTGTCTGTCTGTCTGCTCTGTGTGTCTGTGTGTCTGTGTGTCTGCCTGTGTGTCTGCTTGTCTGTCTGTCTGTCTGTCTGCCTGTCTGTCTGCCTGCCTGTCTGTCTGTCTGCCTGCCTGTCTGTCTGTCTGCCTGCCTGTAAAGAGTCCGACAACGTCTGTATCGGTAAGGTTTACGTTGGAATTGAACTGTACCAAAGCGTGACATGGGGCGACTTCGAATGGGAACTGCACGACGAAAATGACCGAGTAGGAAAAATCTTTATTTAATGAATATACATAATTGAAGCGTTAAGAGACGAAATACTTGGACAAGAATGTTCAATTTTTTTTAGCTGGCGAAAGAGGGATTCAAAAGTCTTCTTCTGTTCTCCCTGCTTGAGGCGAGCGATTCCACGTCGAGTGCCTTCAAGAACGACGTCCGGCAGTTGTCCCGCACGAAATTCGACCATCTCTACCGTTACGCGGCCTTTGAAAATGTGGACCCGGTGACGAGCGCCTACTATGAGGCGGTCGTTTTCTACGCCAGTGCGGTCAAGGCGTTGATGGAGAACGAGACGGATTTTCGCAACACAACTCTCCTCTTGGGCGCGATGAAAAACGTCACTTATCCCAATCCGCGCGGCGGGAAAATAACCATGGACGACAAAGGAGACCGCGTCTCGACTTACGTTATAAAAGATTTTGATGTCGATACTGAAACTTTCGTGGTAAAATTCTATCAGAAAATTTCTACTACGTGAAATGTATTTTTTTATTAAATTTTTATTAAAGAATAACTAATCAGTGAGCATCACTTTCAGGTAAAAATCACATTAACCGGAGACAACATCTCCATCGAAGCACCTATTGCCTGGCCATGTCTCAATGGAGATTATAATTGTCCGCTACCTCCCAATACTCCCGCTTGCGGGTTCGACGGATCGCTCTGTCTTTTTAGTAGGTTCCCAATTGAAGAACAACACTTTGCTTTGGGAGCGAACATATTTTTTTTCTTGCCAGATGAATCGATTTCGCCTGGAGTTCTAGCCGCAATAGTAATATGTCTGCTTATATTTGTGGGCGCTTTAGCTGCCTATGGGGTGTACAGGTATTTTTCTGATACCCTAAATATGTGTATGAACAGTCAGTCTGTCTATCTGTCTGTCTGTCTGTCTGTCTATCTGTCTGTCTGTCTGTCTGTCTGTCTGTCTGTCTGTCTGTCTGTCTGTATGTATGTCTGTGTGTCTGTGTCTGTGTATTTGTCTGTGTGTCCGTGTGTCTTTGTGTCTGTGTGTCTGTGTGGGTGGGTGTCTGTATGTCTGTCTGTCTGTTCTATGATATCATATTATGTTTCCTTATATGAAATTTTGCACTTTATTTTACAGGCATTCACTTCGTGAGAAGGATCCATATTGGTGGCGCATTCCAGAGGATAAAATATCTTTCCCGAATAAGGGGAAGAGTATGGCCAGTCTTCGAAAGAGCCATCGATCCCTGGTATGGAAGCTTACTGTACATTTAAATTGAAATTAACATAAAGACTTGGAATTTTGTGCTGGAATGTTTTTTAGCAAGACGATACCAGCTCGGAGGGTCAGAAGTCGGTGAATTCGGGAGCCGGTCTGACTGGGACCTATAATCAAAACACCATCAGCTTAGTGGTGTTGCCTGAAGGCGAATTTCGAGTCACTGCTCGATTGGTGTCTGAGCTGCGAACTGTGAGAACCTTCGAGTCATCCCTCATGTGCCAACTGATTTTGAGAGTACAGTTTATTGGAATACCGTATTTTAAACTAAACGAATTTGCTTGGGCTTCGATTTAGATCCATTCCATGCGCCATCAAAACTTACAGAAAATAGTGGGCGTCGTGGTGGGAGTGCAAAACGTCTGTATTTATAAGGCTGGAGAGTGGTGCTCGCGAGGAAGTCTAGATGATGTTTTAGAGAATGATGGAATCAAGCTGGACTGGGCATTTAAATACTCCCTTATCAAAGACATTGCAGAGGTTAGTCTGTCTGTCTGTCTGCCTGTCTGCCTGCCTGCCTGCCTGCCTGTCTGTCTGTGTGTCTGCCTGTCTGTCTGTGTGTCTGTCTGTCTGTGTGTCTGTCTGTCTGTCTGTGTGTCTGTGTGTCTGTGTGTCTGTGTGTCTGTCTGTTTTTATGTTTGTCTGTCTGTTTGTCTGCTTATCTAAATGTCTATTTACCTGTCAATTTGTATGGTTCTGTCTGTCAAAGCCTTATCGTCTTTCAGGGCATCAGCTATATCCATTCCAGTGTCATAGTTTCTCATGGTTTCTTGAGCGCCATGACGTGTTTGGTGGACAGTCGTTTCGTCATCAAAATCAGTGACTTTGGCATTACCGAACTGCATAACCCGTCCTTGTGCGAGCCACCGCAGACAAAGACCTTCTCGCAAGATTTCCGACTGTTTCTCTGGCGTGCCCCAGAACATTTGCGTCACCTGATGCCAGCGAAGGGAACACAGGCAGGCAACAATTAACCGTCTAGACTACAACAACAGCTCGCTAACCTAAGTTACTCTTATTTCTTTGCAGAAAGGTTTGTGGATGTCTGCGACGGTCATTCACATCACTGCCAACAAAATTTCTGTTTGCAGGTGATGTCTATAGTTTTGCGATCCTGCTTCAGCAAATCATCCTTCGCAACGGTATACTGTTCATTATTATCCCGTTGTTTGTTTATAATGCCTGTCCGCCTGAATCTCTCAATGGTATCTTATTTGCTTGTCTACTTAATTAAATTTCTAATTGTAATTATATCTCATTCACCTCACTCGCTAATTTATTTTCACTCGTTCGCCTGGTTCGTCCTCTGAAGTGTTTGTATGTGTGTCTGTGTGTCTGTGTGTCTGTGTCTATGTGTCTATGTGTCTGTGTGTCTGCGTGTCTGTGTGTCTGTGTCTCTATGTGTCTGTGTGTCTGTGTGTCTGTGTGTCTGTGTGTCTATGTGTCTGTGTGTCTATGTGTCTGTGTGTCTATGTGTCTGTGTGTCTGTGTGTCTATGTGTCTGTGTGTCTGTGTGTCATTGTGTGTGTGTCCGTCTGTCTGTCTGTCTGTGTGCCTGTGTGTCTGTGTGTCTGCCTGTCTGTTTGCCGTGTGTCTGTGGCAGGTCCAGTTGTCTGTCGACCAAACGATCTTGATTTTTACTGCACCCATAGAGCCGTTCGAACCCGAGCTAGATCCAGAGGATGAAGGCGAGAAGTATTTCAACGTCGACATTCGTGAGGTGGTCATGCTTGTACGTCTCAATTAACACTATCCTAACATATCTTTTGGCTCTTGTTTAATTATGTGTAATTTTGTTTGACCATTTGTTTTTAAAGGTAAAGAATGGATCGACCCCGTTAAAGCGTCCGGTCGTCTCTGTGACCGCCTGCACGCCGGAGCTGCGGAGCTTGATGATCAAGTGCTGGGCGGAAGCGCCGACCGACCGACCGGCCTTCACCAAGCTAAAGGAGACCATCAGAAAGATTGCCGGTGCAGTAGGAGAGAACATTATTGACCATCTGATCGAACAGA
>LRSR01000431.1:0-15116 GCA_001579985.1 Hypsibius dujardini
TTTTAAATTGAATTCATTTGCATCGTGTGTCAAAAGTGTCAAAAATCGTGAAATTAAATCCTTTTCCAAAACAAATTACATTTTTTACAGTGAAAATCATACAAATTGGAATCCTTCAGTGTTTTCGGACTCTGAAATTCCGTCAGAAGAGTTCTTGAAACCAAATCGTTAAAATAAATCATAAAACTCATCACTGGTCGCGTATTAATTGGACAATGACTTCCGCAAAAGGTTTTACACCGCACCTCCATGAAAAAGTAATTTACAAAAATTATCGGAAATTTCATCAAGCAAAAAGCAACATCAAAATAGTGAAATATATATCAAACATTTTGTCATATTAACAAAATAAATATTTGATGTAAAAATATTTAGGCAAAATAAACCAATCAGCAGCTTGTTTATGTTGAAGGAAGTTTCCTTGATTTTAATTGCATCTTCTGAGCTTCAGCGCGATCCGTCCAACAGACCGCCGTTGATTGGCCAGAATTTTCTTCAGAAATTGCCGCAGCGATGGAGATTCGAAGCAGCGATCCTAATTTGGCGGGCAAAAATATAATTTTAAGGCGAGTCATGGAATCTTTTGATTAACTACGGGGCACATGACTACGATCTATCATTGCTTGCTAACATCCGGCCGGTACCGACGTCATATGCCACTTTAACCAGCCGTTGAAATGGACTAATCGTGTGCATGTTGGCGCGGCGGAGATAAACAGTGCAAAGTGCCATATGCTTTTAAAAATGACCAACCGAGAATTTCGTTTCATCCACTCGCGATAGCATTGTCTGGTGCAAATACAATAAGAATTTAATCTAACGGAGGGTCCCGAAAATGGGCAAAAGGGGCGGGGCAGGGGGTTATAATTAAACAATCAACCAATCAACTCCTCTCCGATCGCTCTAGAGCTCCGCTATTTGATTGGTTGATTGTTCAATTATTACTTCTGCCCCGCCCCTTTTGCCCATTTCCAGGACCCTCCGTTAGATTAGATTCGGTCGCTCACTCTACAATGGTACCAAAAACCCTTTGTTCATCAAATATGACGCTTCCGTGTTTCTCATTGTTATCACAACGATGTTATGTATCGAATGACTGTCGGCAAGACTGTAAGCAAACAATGTGCTTGAGAAGTGAAAGGGCATGGTCCAGACTCGTCATTGTTCGATCAGATCATGTGTCGGTCCTCGTGTAGCATGGAGAGGGAGGTGTTGAAATACTGTGGCGACACCTGCAAAGGAGGACACGACTTTGGATGTCGTAAAGAAAAACATTTACTTTTCCTGTTTTCACTGTTTTCACTAAAGTACATCAGAAATTAACGTGGAGCAAGTGGTGTTTATTAGCTAACAACTAATAATGGAAAAATGCGATTCAGTTATTGTTGCTTGCAGAATGGTTTGTTTCTGTCCGAATTATTTTTTCAGTCGACTCCAAACGCGTTTTATACATTCGTAGTACAGATTTCTATTTTTTTAACGCCTAGCTCGAAATATTATTTCAAGATTTATTTAAGCAAGATTTTTAATTTAAGGCCTCAAAAATTAAACATTACGTGGAACTGATCCGGATACCGGGTTCGGGAATGCTTTTGAGACAAACGTAGAAGAGTTATTTCTCCTTTGCCTCAAATTGTTTTTGTTACAACGCCTGTCCGTGTCAGCATCCACTGCAGGCCGAAAAATGCCAGAGAAAAACCAATGGCAGACCCGATTCCAATAATGGCCCAAGGCACATCTTCATTTGCTGCCAAGAAAACAATTCGTTCCGTAAAACCAAAATCTGTTTCCGATAGCGCGCCACAATAACACAGCGAAAAAAAAGGTTTCATGGGAGCTTCCAAAAAAAACAACAATGTGAGTTTGAGTTTGTGGCTCAAGGTAACTTTGATTTATTTTTCTTTCACCGATTTTTTTTAGTTGACGAGCACTAAACTGCCTAGTGTGCAGATGGCCGGTACGTGTAAGATAAAACAAAAGTTCAGGTTCGCCAAAACTGCCGCTTCGAGGTTTATGTACAGGGTGAAAACTATCCTTCACGGCAAATATTGCCAAACGAAATATTCAAAAACGGCCCGCCGCGCTTGAATTTTATATACAATTATAAATTCCTCACGTAAAATGACATCGTTAATTTGCATATTCGCGGCAGAACTGATACACTAATCGCTGCGACTTTGCCGTCTTCTTCATGATGCCCTTCTTGTAGTACTGCCGAATCCCGCGACTCATCTTGTCGTAATTCATGTCCGGTCGTCGTTTCTGCTCGCCCCATTTCCGTGCCACCAGAGCGGTATCATCGATTCGGAAGATTCCTGTAGCGGCAAAACGGAAAGCAGCTTTTATCACTACTCTTTTTACGCTAGCATTCCAAATCGTGTTTCAGAATAAATAATAAAACCATTTTGCCATATTATTAAAATAAATGTTTGATGTTAAAATAGTTAAGCAAAATGAATCAATTCGCAGTTCGTTCATTTTGCAGGAGACTTCCTTGATTTAACCCTCTGGTAACCAGGTGTTTTGGGTATACGGATAAAACCGGTTGTATTCACTCGAGTATTGCAATACCAGTTTCACTAGATGCACTAAAGACCAGCCTCAAGTTCCTTATTTTTTCGATACTGAGAAAAAAAAAATGTCGACACGTGGGACTGGATATTGTTGGGGCGGTCCAAGTGTTAGCAAGGTGGTGCTAAGTAGGTTCCTACCCCGTTGTAAAGTCTTTTTGAAAATTTGTTTTTTGAATCTAATAAATATGTGGTAAAAATATCAACTCAAAAAAACGCGAACGAAAAGACCCAGAACTCGTGCTGAAAATCGAATTTGACTGTCAAATCTAGCAAATGTTTTCTGACTGCTTCTCAGAGGGTTAATTGCGTCTTCTGACCTTCAGCGCGATCAGTCCAGCGGATTGCCGTTCTGTAACGTGGATTGGCCAGCATTTCCTTCAGAAACTGCCACAGCGGTGGATGTGGTCTCTTTTTGCCTGACGAACTGACTCGACGACTTTCCTCATTTTCATCAACTGCAAAAAAATATCGTGTGTCGTTAATTGATGCACATTTTTGTCTGCCTAACAAAAATCGTTGTAACTAAATCAAACATTTACAGATTTCCCGTAAAAAAATTACCTTCCAACACTTCATGAGGATGAAAAATAAAGCCTGCTCCAGCACCCGGAGGGTTCCTCATGACAATGCAAGAAGGTCGTGCATAGATCATTCGCTCCTGCTGCTGCTCGCGAATTCGAATGAAGTCAAAGTACAATTGCTGCTGAAGCTGTTGAAGTTGTTGCCGTCTCATCGTTTCATGCGCCAAAAATTGCTCCAAAATAAAACGGTCCATGTCTCTCTCTCTCTGGCCTCTTTTCGACCTGTTTGAAAAGTGAACGTGAAAATGAACTTTAATTAAGGTTAAAGCAGATGTGTTTGTCTGTTGCGAATTTTACCGTAACTTATAAAGTGGAAACCGCATATTGAGTCCGCTTCTATGGCGATAACAATTTCGTCGTATGTTCAATAAAATCTTACCGCGATACCGGGTGGTGGTGCCCTATACTGAATTTGGGGAGTAAATAAGAAGGATAACATTATCATCCGGATAAGATGAGGTTACCAATTCTGAATAAGCTTTGGAACGTTAAGACGGCGACTTTGCACACAATGAAATCACTTCACGTGGCCTACACATAATTAAAACCCTTTTTTTATATTAAATTAAATCGGGAAATGCACCTGTAAGTGCTTAAACAAAGGATCGCTTTAAATCTCACCGGCTTTCTCGTTTTACAGAGAGTCCGGGGACTTGCAAATTCGAATGTAAAATTAGGACGCCAAAGGAGGAAAGGAACTGCAACCACTGCGGCGTGTTGGAGGACGAACAACACGTTCTTTTTGAGTGTTTTTTTGTTTGATGATTTGCGGACTGCGTTGTGTACTTTCAATACCGAAACGGGAGAATTACGCGCTTTTTTTAGGAGACACTGACAAATCGTTAAGTCTGAAGTCATGCGAATAAGTGGCGACTGAATTGCGTGGCTAACTTTTTGAGAAAGGTTTTGAAAGTGCCTTTTTGATGTGCATAGCGGAAATGTGGCTCTCTGTTCTAGCTCAACCCCATGATGATGCATTCAAACTTAATCTCAAATATTTTTCGGAGATCAGAGGGCGGAGCTCTGGGTGTTTTTCAAAGCACAAAATTTTTTTAGTTTCGGTTTGGTTTGGTTCAGATTTTGGCATGCAGGAAGTACGTAAAAAATCGGTATGTAAATAATTTAGATTGAGTGTAAATATTGTGTTCGAGGTATTTATGAAAAAAACATTTATGTAATGTATGTAGAGGTCAGGGGGCGAGTTACAGCGCTCTGATTGGTCGTTTGCCCACAGCACTCAGATTGAAGTAAATTTTCCCGTTTCTGACCCAAAACAATATTCTGAATCGATTGATATCAGCTGAATTCTAATTCAAGGTCAGGGGGAGGAGCTACAGCATTTTGAATGATCGTTTAGCCACAGTACCAGATTACAATAACTTTGAACATTTCTGATCCAAACAGTATTTTATGAAGCGCTGATACCGTTACCGTATCAATCGATAATGCATCAGTAGCCACGATCTGAGTCTGACCACTGACCTGAGCGCGAGCGAGCGTAGCGAGTCGCCGCGAAGGGGATGGGTCTCAATGACAACATTTGTAGATGGGTTTTTTTATGAGTTTTGATGGGTTTTGAATGGCGCCACTGGCGATGGATTTTGAATGGCATCTCTGGTTCAGATTCCTATGAGGGATGGGGCGCCGAGCGAGGGTGAGCGAGCGAGCCCTTGTTCGGTGACCCATCACTCATGGGTTTAAGGCTTCAAGAAAATGGCTGCGCTGTTACCATTACCCAGTGAATCAATCAAGAATCAAGCGACCAGAGCAAGCGACCAATCAAAACGCTCTTGCTCCGCCCCATGACCTCTGAATAAATTTTGGCTTATGCCAATCGATTCCCTAACTCATTTTGAGTCGGAAACAAAAAAAATTTCATAATCTAATTACTGTGCCTAAAGTCACATATTACCCGTATTGTTGTTGCTGAACAATTTAAAAGATGACGATTCGAATGCTTAATCAAAGAAGCATTACGAACTGTGATACAAGCGGTTTTCAGAATCTCATTTTCCTCTAGTGACGCCAGTTAAACTCTGAGATGCGATCCTTCTCCCAGCTTCTAACGTCAGTCAAATAAACGCACCAGGACCGATGATCTTTTTTACTAACCGTTTTAAATTTGCAGTATTCCACTGCCCGCGTGAAAAAAAGTCGCTCGAAAAGATAATCAGTCAAAGGTTTTGTCCCTAAATGTCAATATGTATATCACTATTCCAAAAATAAATAAAGCTAAACAACATCGTAATTTTCCCAGTCTTTTGCATTTATAGCACCGCATGAATTGTACTTCGGCCTCTTCGAGTCGGTCTTGCAAACCGTCAAAAACCCATCAAAAACCATCAAAACCCATAAAAAACCGTCCTTTACAAAATTGTTTAAAAAAAGATCAGTTATGATTGAACCCTGACTTTTCTTTTGTATACATTAAATGCCATGACTCACTGCAGACCACACTTCCCGCGGACTCAATGTCAACAGTTGCTTGAAGGTTGTAAAATATTTCGGCTGCCGAACCTTATCTCGAGACCGTAGAGCTAGGAGACTTGTTGTGCACCGTGCCCTAAAGCGCCTGCAAGAATTTTAAACATTTCATGATGTAATTAATAATCGTCTGCTCAGCTCTCAACAACGCCTCAGTGTTATGTTGGAGACTTCACATGATATCGAACCACTTTACACAGAACAGCGTGTGCGGAGACACAACGCGCCATGCTATCCGCAAGGAATGCGGTACTCTATTTAGGTTTCTCATTAATATTTGCTGCCCATCCTTGGCTGCTTGAATCGTCGTTAATCAGTCAAGAGGAACCGGATTCGACGGAAGTCAACGTGCAGTATCAGGAGCCCACAAAGGAGGAGTGGCTCGATGAATACCAAGGATTTCTCGAAGGTAAACACAACACGCAGTAATTTTGAGTTCTAGCGGAAATCATAAACAGAAATTGAGAATTTTTTTTTATATCGAAATCTCATTGTAACCCAATTGTACAATTAGCTAAAAGGGCCGTAGAGTTTTAGTGGTGTCCAAAAATAGGCAAACTTCTGAATTTAACGCTTAAACTGTTGAAAACTTCTGAGTTTTAAGTTAAAATTGCTAAGCTTGTAAGTTCAGATTTTGATGGCAGATTTTCTTCATATAAAGAACACTGAAATTGAGCATCTGTCGAGAATTTACGCGAAAGTTCTTTTCCTTTGTGTGTATGTGGACAGACAGTGTGGATGGCGTCCCGAACGATTATTCCTACGCCCAGGATAGGTTCGATGTGTTGACGGTAAAGGAGCGGAAGGACTTTGCTCTGCTGTCATCGCTGCTGTATTCGGTCCACGACACGAGTGTGGATATTTTTGAGACCTTTCAGCTAGTTAACAAACGAATTGATGGTACGGCAACCTCTTATGTTGATGTTACAAGCAAATTAGATATTACTCAAACTGTTAATATTATGTTTACCTTTTTTTAGAAATCAACAATATGACAACTCCAGATCTCATTGAGTCTTCCATGGACAAGCAGTTGGCCGGAGCTGCGTTGGATGAAGAATATTTCCCTGTCCTAGTTGGTCAGTCTTTTAATAATAATGATATATAATAATACATTTTATTAACTGCAGAACAGATTTACAAATTAGACGCGAACGTAGATACGGAATATGGCCGAAAAATAATTTATTAGTTATTTGTTATAATTGGTCTCAACTTTTTATTTTTATTTTTAGTTGTAATGGTTTTTTAACGCTATGACGGTTCCGTGAATTATTTGTTTTAACGTATTGCAGAATTAGTGGACGAGTATAGGAGCCTCTTGCATGAAGCCAAAGAGATTCTGGTTACCCTCCCGGAACCGGAGCAACTGATGCTAGAGTACATTATGGATCAACATTTGACCGAGCTGCAACAAATGGAACCGTATTTTGGGCCCGCTGCCCAACACAGTCACGTTATTTTAGCTCCTCTGGCTAAAGAAACATTTACTGACGGTCTGCAGAGAAGAGGTTAAAGTATAAAGAATAAAGGGCCTACACGAAAACTATTAAAAAACGAAAAAACGAAAAGGGGAAAATACGAAAATCCAATTTAACGAAAAGTGAAAGCACAGAAAACTAAAAACTCCAAAAGGAGGAAAATTACAAAAATTGAATCTACTAAAAACCAAAAACCAAAAAATGCACAAGCCATATTTTAATTCGCGAAAAGACTTAAATATCAAATGCAATATAAGAAATCATTAATTAATTAACTCGTGAACGACGTGAATCCTTCTCAACCAACAGACGATGATGAGTCTGCCGACTACGCATTCTTTGGTTCATGTTATGTTCACTTTCTGAATTAAGCAGCCGAAGAATTAAAAGTATTTACAGGATTGTGTCAATTACGTTTCACGGTAGTTACCAAAAAACTTCTCAGCTAGGCGAATCAAAATCGAATTTTTCTAACTCATTCTAAAATTTTAGTTTTTCTTTGTGTCCCACTTTTAGTTTTTTTTAATTTTCCGTAATTTCCCTCATTGTGGATTTTTTGGTTTTTCCGTGTTTTCACTTTTTGTTAACCCTCTGAGTGCCGGTCAGCTTACACTGGCTTAATTTTCCCTTCAAACTCCATTTGCTCATCGAGCATTTGCACTTTTTTGATACGGTTTTTTGCTTTGATCCTCTAACAGAACCGTTAAATATAAAGTAAAAACAACTTCTGAAAAAAACTTTCGGAAGTGGTGAGAGTTCATTAAGCCAAACTTGGTTTAAACTTAAATGGCATGTATACTAACTTGCGGTGCGTGCTGAAAAAAAATTTCCGGGCTTCGAAATTAAAAAGGGTTCTAGCCAACGACCACACCGATGAAATCCAGTTGAAATGAGGTAAACAAGCAATCGAGAGCGGAATGAAAAAATTGAACTCACTAGGAAGATGTTTTGATTCCCTATTGACAAAATGTCAGCTGTTGTCAGGTTGTTATGTGGAGGCGCCACAGCGCCGTTTGGCGGTACGGCACTAACCGAGCAGGGAAAGTGCCAAATGAACCCTTCTCATGTCAACCATTCAAGTTGGGTACTTTCCCTATTTAAGCCAACGTTGGCTGACCCAGCACTACCCGTATACTTAAAACACCTGGTAACCAGAGGGTTAAACTGCATTTTTGTAGTTTTATCAATTTTCATTTCTTCTTTCTTAGTAGTTTTTATGTAGGCCGAATCTTTGGGTCAAGGGCGAATGTTCAGAGATGGACCTCTATATTTTTCTTTTATTTCCAAAAAGTTTGGCCAATTTTAACAGCCTACAGGGCCTTCGAAACGTTAGATGCTGCTTCAGAATTTGGAATCATTGATTTGTCATTTTGTGTGTAAAGATTACGGCCTCAAAAAAGTGGCTAAATTCGACCGTTTGTTCGGGTCGTTGAATGCTGGCAGAAATGGCCAAAAATGAATTTTCAGAAACGGCCCAATTTACTCACGCTTTTCACAACCCAAAAGGCATAATGCTTTTCTTTCAAAAACTAAACTCAAGATTCGGCTTAGTGTACCCAATCATTTTAAAACTAAAGGGGTGTGGGTATCTAATTTCCAAGGGCCCCCTGGGGATTTCAAAACATTTTTAGCAAAGTTCAATTTTTCTTTTAAATTTGAGGTTTGTTAGAGTCCAAGAGAAGCTCTCTATTGATGACTGTAAAAGGGACGTTGAAAATATTCACGAGCAAAAATGGTTTGAAACCCCGGGGGGGGGGGCTGGAAATCAGGCCCCACACCCCACAAATTTCAAAGTAATCAGGAACAGCATGCCTAATTTTGGTTCAATCTTAAAAAAACGCGTTTTACCCCTTTGCTTACGCCATGGCCTTACCTTAAAATAATGGGTCCTGACAGAGGCATAACCGACTTTTCGGGAAGGGGGCAGTTTAGCCGGCAGGGGTAGGGCAGTTTTATTTAAGAAAAAAAATTAAAAATTGATCTTCCTGTGCCTCAGAAGATTCTTGATCAGCCTCCAAACGATTGCAATTGCCGAGAGCTTTGAACTTTTTGCAGACCAGGCTGGTGTAAAATTTCTTTACGGGGTCCAGAATTCCTGACCATTTTCTCCAAAGTCAAGCCCTCTGCTTCCTACAATTTGTAAACTGTTCGGAGTATAACTATATCCGACGGAAGCGTAACGCGAGGGACAGGGGAGTAAGGTCTTTATTCCCTACTGGCATCGTTCATACTGAACGTGAACCCCGGCCGAGGAACGGCTACAAATCCAATAAATTTTTTTGGATAGTTTCTTAAAGCAAAGAAGCAAGAACATTGACGAGAAGGAAGGTAACTGTAAAGACTAGATGTTGCGCAGCACCATTTATAGTCGTGCCGGACCGCGTACAGACGACGCGAGAGATTCGGTGAATACACGAGAATTAAAGGGTGTGGTCCGGCGAGCCCGAATACGGAGAAATCGTCAATAGTTATAAGCAGATTTAGAGGGCCAAATCTTTCCCTCTATGTGCTTTCCAGATTTTGGTTGACAGCCCAATTTCAAATGAAAATGCCCCAAATCAAGCAGGGAAATGGTGTTACTTTCATTTCTAGCTCAATCAATAGATCAATCGAGTGCAAAAAGCAGTTGCACGCAATGGCCGAAAATGGCTCAAACTTGGACCACGCTATTTTGCTGGGCATCGGTAAAAAGTGGTTTCAAATTGGGCAGTCTAGTATTGTGGCCATGTGTGCAGCTGATCTTGTCTTCGGTTTCCTGTTTTCTATTGTGGAGTGATTTTGGCGGAAGACCCTGCCCTGATGTTAAATTGAAGGTCCGTAAAACGCACTGACACAGAACGCACGGTTCCTTGAAACATTTTTAGCGTTCCTTTTTATCGTTCTTATTTATTGCGGTCGAAGAAGAAAAATTTAATGATTTATGAAAACGTTCGTGTCAGTTGGAAAAAGAGCTATTGAACAGCGTTCGAAATTGAATTGTCCCATCGGTCGAACTCGTCCCGAAGGCTTGCTCAGTCACTTCCGAGAATATTCCCGCTGAAACTTTCGGCTGGTCTGTCGTCTCAGCCGTCGTTGAGGTGCCGTTGCCTTGCGTGGCATTATTAAACGCGCCCATTGAAATGGCGGTCAGATTATCCGCTCCGAAAGAACTGCCGGACTGGTATTTCACAATCCGTGCGACGGACGTGGGGCCTTGGTAACGCCCTCCACCGCCCCATTCGAGGAACGGTTTGGATGTCGACAGCGATTTCACCTGGGCGCTCTGATTTCTTGCGATCAGGAGACGAGTCGGTACTGGTCTGACCGTCTGCGAAATGTCCGTCAGGATGATGAGATAGGTCGCGATGAATATGATCACCTGATGAAGAAGAACACGCAGAAAAAAAAGTTGTTCTGGGGCAGAAACATAACACGAAAATGCGGCTGCCTTAGCATCAGTGGAATTAAAAATTAAATTAAACTTAAGTTTAAGTTTAAATTTAACTTTAACTTTAACTTTAACTTTAACTTAATTAAGAATTTATTTCATTCAATTTTCAAATGGAAAAATTCGAATTTTATTAAACTGATGTTATTCTAATATAGATGATTTACAAACTATTTGCACGGACGTTTACCGGGTTCGGGAATGCTTTTGAGACACATTTTTGTTACGCCCACGCGCGCAGAGCGTTCACGTTAAAGAAAAAAATGTTAACGCAAGTCTCTTTCTACATTTACGAGCTACAAAATGTCTGCTCACAGATATGTCCTGAAACTCGTCGCGACTTTGCTGTGTGATATTTTGTGGACTCGGGTGGAAATTGTCCGTGGCCCAGCGCAGTACGAAAACTGGTTCTGAGCATGCAGCACACGGAGAAACTACGCACGCGAAGCCAAGAGGACTTTTCAAAAAGCAATATTTATGACAAAATCTTGCCGAATTTCTGTTAGAAACATTTTTTTTGCTGCGTTGTTGTGGCGAGCTATCCAAATTGCGTTTCTGTTTTCCAAACGAATTATTTTTTTGGTAGGGAATCGGGTTTGCCATTGGTTTTTGCCTGGCAATTTTGGGGTGGAGATTAAATTTCATTTTTTGGCCTGTAATGGATGCTGAAATAAACAGGCGTTGTAACAAACAAAAATTTGAAGCAGTTGTTGCAAAAAATTTGTTGCAAATGACGATTCTATTTTTGTCTCAAAAGCATTCCCGAACCCGGTATTTCTTGGTTAGAAGTTTGCATTAAAGTGAACTGTAAATAGTTATGTTAGTAATAAACAAACTTTTTTGTTGTTACAATCTACCAAATTTGTGTAGTGAAATTAATTCAAGCAGGAGAATTTCAGTTTCGGAGTTGATCAACTAAATTTTTGCAAGACAATTTTAAAAATTGATAATCAATGAAAGAATTGAATTCATCAAGAGCTCCCGAAAGTGCACGAGTGAAACAAACAAATTCCCTCTTAAGATGAACCAAAAGATGGTCCAAAAGTGCGTTAATCGATGTTTTAGCTTTTCACTTCAAATTAAATGCTAGTTTACATCTTTTATGCGCCAAAAGCGCCAAATGCTCATCCATTAATCCATAATGATAATTTAGCCGAAATTCCGCTTACCACAACAATAAATTCCTTGGCAAGCGGCACGATTCCCCACAACGTCATGGCGATCTTTTCGTTCGTCAGGGAAGTCATAAAAAACTGAAGCTGCTCACAAACAAACCGACACAAAGCATTAGCATGTATATGGAGCAACCGGAAGTTCTTTATGGGAAGCTCGCTCTTCGTCGCTCCCCTTGGATGGGCATCCACTTACCGACGTTTGATGAGCATGAGTGATCTCCTTCTTCTCGTGAATATCGATCGTCGGCAAGATCTTCATTGGTTGGTGAGCCTGCAGCGACATGATCACGTGACCCATTTATTGTGGATCAACGTTAGACGAAGTATTGGCGAAGTTGGAAATAAACAGAACTACTGTAAGGTTTAACTAACTAAACTAACCTTCTTTAAACTAAAACTCAAACCAAAACTTGGAAACACATTAGTTATTTGATGAACCTAACGTAAAACTTGGAAAAACATTAGTTATTTGAAAAACCTAAACCAAAACTTAGAAACGCATTAGTTATTTGAGGAACCTAAATTTAAACTTGGAAACACATTAGTTATTTGAAAAACGAGGCTAATTGGAAAGAAACTGAAATTAGATCCGCTACTATTTATATTTTATATTTATATTTATTATGCTATGTGCTAGTAGAAAGGAGAAGGGGGTGATTGACTATTCTTTACCCAAAGATAGACGTTCAGTGCGGCCAGCCAGACTGCGAACATTTCACAGACCGCCATCACGGCAAACAGAACGATTGTTCCTTTTCCGCCGATCGTTCCAACCGGCGCGGCGGCAAAGAGGACGAACATCGTGAAGATAATCATGGGGATCCCAATGAGGAAATGCAGAAGGAGCTGCTCCCGGAAGCTGTGATCAACGGCGTGGACAACTGCTGTCAGTTTTCCGTGTTTTCGGCGAAGAAACTCCAGAACGGTTACTTCTTGCCCAGAAAGCGGTTCCTTTAAAATAAACGTTCTTCTTGTTCAAGTTTCATCAATCTGAAAATATTATTTTTAGTCCATCATGCATTATAGCTCATGCACTAATATTGAATTCCTAAACCAAGATTTTTAAATTTGGTATAATTTTTACAATTACTTTTCTCTAGTACCAGAAACTTCAAAATTTTACATAATTTGCATGAGCATATTTTCCGTACTATTTTCATGTCCCAGATGACTGCCTGACCGCGAACTTCCACTTGGATTTCCCTGGCCAGCAGTCGCATTTCGTATGACAGCACCCCACAGATGGCCGCAAACAGTCCGCAGAACAAGGAGATAATCAGGTTGGAAATGGTAATGGCAATCACGAAATTGATGCGTAGAGCTTGATGCCAGCTGGGGAGGTTTTCACTGGTGTCCGCCACAACAAAGGCGGTACGGACCAGACCCATGTGGGGAATGTGACCGTAGACGGACAGCCCGTTCAAGACGGAAGGCACAACCGTGTAGATTACTAACAATAAATGAAACGGTGTTACCATTGCCGTTACCGTTACCGTTACCGTTATTGGTACCGTTAACGTTACCGATACCGTTATTGGTACCGTTAACGTTACCTTTACCGATACCGTTAACGTTACCGTTACCGATACCGTTAACGTTACCGTTACCATTACCATTAATGGTATTGTTAACGATACCGTCACCGTTAATGGTACCGTTACCATTACCATTAATGGTATTGTTAACGATACCGTCACCGTTAATGGTACCGTTACCGATACCGTTAACGTTACCGTTAATGGTACTGTTTGGTACCGGGAAACCAAATGTCGAGGTACCAAAATTTAGGGGGCGCCATAATGAAAGAGACATTTGCTTGTTGGTAAAAATTATTTATTAAGAAACGTGCAACTTAATTTTCGCTATGTACAAATAGAGGTTCAAGTTGAAAATCAAGCTCCAAAGTTGCAGCGACAGTTATTATTTGTTCTGCAGCAGTTGCGGTTCTAAATTAAATTCCCACTTTAAACGCGTTGTGGGGGCAATCATTGCATATGGAAAATTAAAAGCGAATAAAAATTAAATATTCTAGCTTACAGGCAAAGCCAGTGATCATCAGCACCCATCTCCGTGAGTGCGACATATTCTTCTCCGACTGCCAGCGCAGCCACATACACCACGCCTCCAGCATCTCCTCATATCTAGGGATTGTCAAAACTATATTAGAGGAATGCTTGGTCTTTTTGGAAACAAAGCTTACAGGTTGTTAGGGATTAAATATTTAGTTTATTTAAGTTCAATTTTTTTAGTTAGTGAGTTTAGTGAGTCTAGCTTAGTTTAGTTTAGTTAGAGAGTTAGTTTAGTGAGTTTTACCATCCCTTCGCGTACCGTGCCGTCGACTCGAAGATGATGAAGAAGCCACACAGCACGATCAAGGCCTTTAGCAGTCGCATCACAACCGTCAGCTCGGTCATACTCAACACGTCCAGCCCGGTGCGGGTCTCCACGTAGTACCCGATGGCGATGAGGTTGAACATGAGGTACACCGCCACCGCCACGCTCCACAGGATGAGGAGCCAGCGCAGGCACCATCCGCCGGACACGCAGGAATCCCGCTCTGGAGTGACGTCCTCACTGGAAGGATGATATAGCCCGACGCAGGACATGAGGAAAATCAACGGGCCAAAAAGGGATCCTAGTTGGGAGGCGGCAACGCCGTCGGAGATGAGCTCGTCCGCGGTGACGTCGATGGTGACCTGGCCGAAGACGGAGATATTGCCACCGGTACTGTAACCGTTACCGTTACCTATTAAATAACCGCATTAGTCACTGTTGCAGCAGCGGTTAATGATAATGTTACCGTTACCATTGTCATTATCGTTATCGTCAACGTTACCGAAAATGAAACCTGCACCACGTTAGTAACTGCTCTTGCAACGGTAACCGATAATGTTACCGCTACTGTTATCGCTGCTGTTTCACCAACTGTTACAGCAACGGTAATCAATAACGTTACCGTTATTATTGTCGCCAACTTTACCGTAACAGGAACCTTAACAGCCTAGTCGTTTTTGCAAGAATAATCCTTAAGATTACCGCTACCATCAGCGCTACTATTTCATTAACGTTACCGGGACCGTTACCGTTAAGTTTACCGGGACCATTACCGTTACCGTAACTGGAATCATTACCTGGTTTCTGGCTATGGACGGTGGTGTTGCGACGGTACGATCCGTTCGTGCTATGATGCGCGATAGGATTGTGCACCTCCGGGTGGAGGAAGAGGTTCTCGTGGAGACCGCTGTCCATGACGGCGTGGCTGACCGCGGCGGACGAGTCGGAGAAGGTGGGCGCGTGATGGCCGCCTAAGTGCGAGGTGACCCGGCCTCCTGCGCCTCCGGGACCGGATGTGATGAAGTCGCTGACATTGTGGGCGGAGCTGTTCATGGATGAAT
>LRSR01000432.1:0-17166 GCA_001579985.1 Hypsibius dujardini
ACATAGGGCAAGAATGCTTGCGAGCATTGTCAATGCGACGCGGCAATTTCTTCGAAAATTTTCAAAATATCATCGATAGCGAAGGCAAAAGTGATCTTGGAGTCGGGATAGCAGGCATCAATCAGTTCGGTGTAGTTTTTGTATTGCTCAATGAACTCCTGCTGCATATCACGCCATACTGCCTGCAGCATGTTCTCCTCGTCGCTCAACTGCTTCTCTACTTTCTTGTACAACTGCTCCAGTCCTTTCTTCACCACAGCGCGAGGGTACAGTGCCAAAACACGGCGCAATTCGGTCTTGCTGAACTCCTGCCGGAAGCCCACTTCGTGCGCTTTCACGCCGGACGTCTGAATTTTTGCATCCACGCCGTCAAAGAAGACCTGCACTTGCAGGAGCGGTTTGCCTAGCATGATCTGCACGTAGCTCTTGCGGTAGAGGTTGTGGCCTTTGCGGATGTCAGTGCGGAGTTCTTCGAGAGAGGCGATCTTAAGGCGGCTCAGAATGTCCGACAATCGGTGGTAGTTTTCGAGGAAAACAACTTCCGGTGGCAGCTTGCAGTCTTTGTGGTTGGCTATTCGGTTTACACCTTCGAAGATGCCTTGCCGGATAAGTATGCCATAAGCTTTGTCCAACTCGATTCTATAACAAACGGTTATATATTACTTTTAAAACAGCAATTCAAGTACCGGTACGTCTGTATCTGCTACTCGTATGTTTGTATGTTTCGCTGTCTGTCCATCTGTCTATCTATCTGCCTGTCTGATTGTCTGCCTGTCTGTTTGGCTGTCTGTTTGGCTGTCCGTCTGTCTGCTTGTCTGTTTGGCTGTCTGTCCGCCTGTCTGTCCGTCTGTCTGTCTATCCATCTGCCTGCCTGCCTGTCTGTCTATCCATCTGCCTGTCTGTCTGTCTATCCATCTGCCTGTCTGTCTGTCTATCCATCTGCCTGTCTGTCTGTCTATCCATCTGCTTGCCTGATTGTCTGCCTGCCTCCCTATTGCTCTGCATGTACGGTATGCCTCTAGTCTGGCCTGTCAACGACATACGGTCTTAATTACCTTCGTTGAGAGTTGGCGAAGAAATTTTCCGCCAGCCGAGCAAAGTGTTCGAAGTTGCAGACAAACGGCAACGGTCCAAAGCGCACCTTCCGTGGCACTTTGGCATTCATAATCGACATCACCTGCTCCCGGATGTATCCGTCGAAATTCTTCTTCACCGTGATCACCATGCCGCCGTAGCATTTTGCTAGGTACGGGCAAACCGGCTCCACCTCCACCAAGATCTCCAGTATGATGACCAGCAATCCCAGATTCGTCAGCCGATTGCCTTTGTCCAACGAGGCGATAATATTGCCCAGCATGCCGTCAACGTTCTTGAAGAGCTGTCGCAGGACCATCTTGAGCGGTGTGTCCGTTCTCAACATGGACGGCTGATGCATCAGTC
The DNA here is from genome assembly GCA_001579985.1 of Hypsibius dujardini. NCBI lineage: Eukaryota > Metazoa > Tardigrada > Eutardigrada > Parachela > Hypsibiidae > Hypsibius > Hypsibius dujardini. The sequence continues at coordinate 1,441 of LRSR01000432.1, forward strand.
CGGGTCGCTGCTGCATCGCACTCGCGGAGAGCGAGAGTCCACTTGCAGTGGGGTATGCGCTGTCTTGCACGTTCAAAGCCGATCCACTAACCGCGGTGGCTAATTCGTTATCGGTGGATAAACTGAAGAATTCTACTAGGAATGACTGCTCATCCAGAACTGTCTTCGCAACTTGGTGGAATGCAACTTTGATGGGCTCGAGATGCGCTCGGTAGTCGGTGAAATCGGACGCGGTCAGTCGGACTTCCTCTTCCCAGCCAAGCCAGTATTCCGGATTAACCTTGGTGGAGTTGTTTGCTTCGGAAGTATAAATTACTCTTGCCTTTACCTAGTAGTTAGATAAAAATAAAATACTTAACAGTGGCAAATCCACAAAGACATGCAAGAACGATGGACATGCAGAAGTGAAGAAATAGGCATAGCGAACAGAGAAAGAGAAGGACAAAGAAACGAATGTCAGAAAAACAGCCAGACAGATAAAAGGCGAAGAAACAGAAAGACAGACAGAAACTAGACTTGTAGGCAGATAGATAAGCAGACGGACTGGCAGACAGATAGGCAAATACTCAGAATAATATCCAGACAAGCAGACGAAAGAGACTGACTGGCAGACAGACAGACTATTCAGAATAATATCCAGACAAGCAGACAAACCAGACTAGGAATCTCACCTTATCGAAAAATTCCGACTGTTCCCGTCTATACAGGTCCCCCAGCTTCTCCGTATAAGTCTGCAGCAGGTTCTGGTACATCGGTGGGTCACTAATATTTTCCTTCATCCACCGAACCGCCGGGGCGAACATTATCAAATTCTGGCACCAATCGCGATGTGACGGCAGCGTCATACCCTCTCGCTTCTGATGCTGCGAATTGCTGTAGGCGGTGAAGACATTAGTGAGGTTCCCTGCCACCCGATTGCCGAATGTCTTCCGGAGGTTATCCAATGTCCGCTTTTGCTTTATCACAGCTGGGTGAAAGTCAAATCCTACAGGGAGGCTGGCTTTAAGGATCCGGGATAGGACCGATGCAGCTTCCAAGATTTCAGGAAGCTTGGCCGGATCCATGATATTGCCGTCCATGAGGATGAGGCGATAGGAGTTCTGGAATTCGAGGGTTTCGAGGACGATGCCAATATCGTGGATGAGTTTTTTTATGTTGCGGTTCTGCAGTTTCAGCTTATGGCCGGTTTCGTCCATCATTGTAACTTGACTGCTGACGTCTCCCACAAGTCCATGATACTTCGCTGAAACAAAACGCACCCTTGTGAGCAAATTCGAATAAAGAGAGAGACAGAGAGACAGAGAGAGAGAGAGAGACAGAGAGACAGAGACAGACAGACAGACAGACAGACAGACAGACAGAGACAGAGACAGACAGACAGACAGACAGACAGACAGAGAGACAGAGAGACAGAGAGACAGACAAACAAACAAACAGACAGATACACAAGCGAGGGAAAATTTCCTTGAATGGCGTACTGATTTTTTCGTCCATCTTGTTCAGCTCCGCCAAAGACTGATCAATTAGACGACAAATGTTGTCAATGTCATTGTGGGTGTTCATCAAGTCGTGGACATTTGCTGACTCCATCTGGCTCATCTCCTGCGTCAGGCTCTGCACCAGGACCTCTCCATCAAAATCGAAGCGACGACTCAGCTCAAAAACATGTTCCAGATCTTCCTGCTCCTTCTGCGTCACCGTCAGAGTCTGCTCCTTTTCCGCCGTGCTTTTCTGACTCGGTACTCCGTGGGCCATGACCCTCTCCTTCCCTTCCGCAACTTCCAAGGCCGCGCGTGCCAACTCGTCTTCCAAGACTTCGTCCAGTCCAGTGAACTTCAACGGTGCTTGCTCGCCGTACCTCCGATGGAGTTTGGATAGTTGGACGAGGAAGGCGTTCTTGTCACTAACTGTCGTAGCTGTCCAGTCATACTTGAATCTCTTATCCTTCTCCTAAAATTGACATAGGAACGACGACGGTAAAAATAAAGCTGATTAACATAAAACTATTTCACCGGCCAGACAGAATTTCAGTCCATCAAAGATTCCCATTTCGCCTGACAGTAAATATAAAAACATTTAAGGTGAAGTTTGCTGACAAGGTTATTCTTAAAATTTTACAGCAATACATATCATCATGACGTTTTTAAGATCATGGACTTATCAGAGACTTGACCCCTTTTTCAATCGCCGAAATACAGCTAAGCAATCAAGCAATCAAGAAAAACAATCAAGCAATCAAGCAATCAAGATAAGCAATCAAACAATCAAGCAAAGTAATTAAGCAAGCATTATCGGAGCCAGCCCAAGTCGAGTCACGGACTATCTTCCACAACCAGCAAGCATCTATCGTATCGCATGTCGCAGCACTATCTCGTAGCCTGTAAGTGAGTGACCTACCTGAAATATCAAGTCAAACTCCAGCGCAGGTTCAGCTCTCGTGCCCTGTGAACTGTGCCCATCAATCTCCCGCAAATTCACCAGCGACCACGCTTCCGGCTTCTTACGAAAGGTCCGTTTGTCCTGCTTCACTACGTAGATGAAGCCGTGATCACGACGCACCGCCAGGCAAATGTGGCGGACGCGGCGCCGCCGATCGTCCGACCGCATCACCGGAATGGGAATGATCAGTCGCTCTTGGTCGCCATTGAAAACCTTTATACAAAAAAATCACACCCCATATCGCAATAGACTAAAAATTTCTCTCTTCACTGCGAATTTTCTTCATCACTTAATATGGCTGATTTTAGACATTCTTTGTGCGAGACAGTAACGGTGAAGAAAATATATACACCGTTACTAATTGATTGATTGATCGGTCGACTGTTAGTACAGAATTTGGAACGTCAATTTAACGATTCAATTCAGATCGTGTAAAAAAACGGGCGTCAGCAATTATTTTCGACTAAAAGAAATTTCGTATTTTCTGGTAAAAAACAAAAAGGATGGCGGTTGGCAATTCAGACATTTATCGAGAAAAATTCGCTAACGAACGACCGCTTCATATTTTTATTTATAGCCCTTAATTGATTGATGGATTAAACTTCACAGCTGGTCGACACCGATGCGATTGTTAATCGGATGACTGATTGATTGATTGATGGCGCCAACTAACCTGCTGCTGCAGAACGGTTCGCAGCTCGGAGTCAGCCATCCGGCTGGCCATGTTCGTTAAATTTGACGCAGAGCGAAATCGGTCTTTACAAGTTCTGGGCCATTAAAAAATAGAAAAGCTAAGGCGACGGAGTGGATCGGTGACTGCGAACCCTGGAGAGATTACGTGCTGAAGACGCCTCCGACTGATGTTGTCCCTCAAATACTGTACTTGTTCCGAAGTGGCTCCCATCAAAACTCATAAACAGAAACAAAATCACCATAAAAAATGTAAAATTTAATTATACTGGGCTAAATTTCTAACAGCTCCAGCAGGAACTATTATTCAAGCTCGGCAGCCTCGGCTGGAATCTGGATTCCGGAATACAATAAAAGTCTTGATATTTCGCATACGTCACAGGCGCGTTTCTATTTCGTGCCTTGTCTCGGAACAGTTTCGCTATGGCGCAAACGTGTTCAAACGTGCCTGTGACGTACGCAAAATATCAGGACTTTTACTGTAGTACAGTAGAGTACAGTTCATCGCTGTCCCTGGCCGGTGATAGTGCATGAAATTAAACTGCAGCGTTTTAAGTACGTAATCTGAGCTTTAGTTAAACTCGCTCTGATTTAGTGTCGGTTGTTCGTTTTAGCCCAGCTGTTCGTTCGTTTACTGCGAGCCGCGATGTGCTTTTCCAGTTTCCCTTTTTTCTGAGTATGGACGGACGGATACATATTACTTTGTGAAGAAGTTATGACGATTGTCGACAAAGAACTCGTATTATTGACCACTGATCAGCTGTGGAGCAGCGTGCGGTTAGCACGCGGGAAAGAATATTCATCTTTCGTATCCCGTCATTCTGTTGATTGACTGATGATGAGTGTACGCCACAGTTTGGCGTTTTCGTAAGCGACCGATTGGTTGATTGGAATGTAATAAGTTTGATGTTCGCCACAGTTTGGCGTTTTCGTGAGCGACCGATTGGTTGATTGGAATGTGTTAAGTTTGATGTTGTCTTTCTGTGCAAAATGGCTCTGTACACGAACATCGGCCACGCATTTTGGCTTGCTCTTGTGATTTTCGGGCTCACTACACACACAATTGTTGGCGATGAAGTGCTAGCTCTGGCCCCTAGGAGAAGCTCGAGGGCGGGAGATTGCGGGATTGACGGAAAGGGATGCTTGCGAGCAGAAGGTGTCCCGAGTAATAATATCGTCTTGCCCGTGCCCACTCGTGTTGGCAAAGGCAGCCTGGAGCTGGGAGGAAAATCTCCGACCGATGAAATTATTTCACGTTCGAAGAACCGCCCCGTGCGCACGGACGCTGCGGAGAAATTGGGATGGAATTCCGGATCAGATTACCATCCCGAATTGATGGAGAAAGGCCAAGAACAGTGGTCGGATGCGGCGGCGCAGTCCTCATTTTCGGAAGAGGAGCCGTATGATCCGTATTCGCCGTTGGTGCGCTGCAACTTTTTGTAAGTTTCACTAGTCGGTTGTGTGGTTGATTGAGGAGTTGCTAGCTTTTGTGTTCAGCAAAATATTCCTGTATATTAATGTACTTGATTGGTCGATTTGCTGCTGGATTGACAAGCAGTGTCGTTTAAATGAAACAATCTGAATTATCAGTCTGTTTTAAATGAAACAATCAGCGCCTGATCAAAGTATGATTTTATATTGATTGATTGATTGATTGAAGCAATACGAGATAATATTAGTCCGTATTCCGTAGCACTTCCTCTTTTGAGATTTCACTTGGCTTGTTCGCTTACTTTTGGTATTTTCTCGTAGGCCATTGGAGTTTCTGGAATGTGACGAGCCGGAAGATTTGGAAGGCAATCAGACGGCTTTCGATGTCAACGGCGGCTTCGGATGCTACCGAGTATGGAGTATATTCTGTAGATCGGAAATGTCTTTGATTTTTTACAATTTCCCATTCCATTTCTGAATGTTGTCGTAGTACGGCGGGCTACGATGGGAGGACGTGCTGACCACCTCGACTTATTGTACGGTTTTACCTGGTATTGAATGTCATGGACCAGAGGTAAGGTCGCCGGCTTGATCGAGCGAGTTCTTTTGAATTGCTTCAACGACAATTCAATTCAATTCAATTCAACGACAATTTGCTTTAATTTTGTTACGTTTTTTTTCGCGATTTAAGCGCTTCAAACGCGACGGCGTTCCTTGTGTTAAGTAAGTAGATCCATGTTTTATCGGGTTACTCCGTGTCAAGGTCTTTGTGCCTTAGATTCACCGGCCATTACTTCATCACGACCCTGCTCTTCTCCGTCCTGATGGGATTCTTCGCCGTGGATCGGTTCTGCTTGGGCTACACCTGCATTGGCATTGGAAAGATTCTGACTCTCGGGGGCTTTGGTGTGTGGTGGATCGTCGACATAGTTTTGCTTGTCACCGGCAATTTAGTACCCGAGGACGGGTCCAATTGGATGCCGAATTACTGATACAATTTTCTGTGATAATGGTTTTGGTCTTGACATTTTATTATTCTTTGTAAGCGGTCTTTTATCGTCTCGAAGAACCGCGAGATATCAGTGTTCTCCAGGGAGAAATTTGCAAGTTACGTGAAGTTCGGTCACTCACAAACATGCAGTATCATGTACATACCCTACTGTTCACCTACCAACACCAACCTAGCAGGCAGAAACAACTTTCGGACTTGTAGTGATACACTGGTACTAGCACCGTCATCATTATATAACAAGACTCGAGTGGACATAGGCAGGCAGAAGGACAGATTTAAATGAACAGACAGACAGACCAGACAGACAGACAGACAGACAGACAGACAGACAGGCCGGAAGACCGCAGGTAAGCGACCGGTAGACAGACAAACACAGGCAACTGATAGGCATACCATTAATTAGTACTATAATGACCGATTGACTGCAGACTTGATAATCAATCTCAAGATGGACTAATAAGCAGACGTGGATTTCATGTCTGGAGAAGCCTTGGAGTCTTTACTATTCACCTATCGATATCAAGCAATTCGCCCACGTCGACTAAATGTCTAGTCAAACAACTCACTCAATCCAGGAGAAGATGTACTTGAAACATCAAAGATTGGTTGATTAGAGCGACAAGATACGACGCAAGTACTCATCGTCGTCTTCCCCTCACGCCAGTCAGGGCAAATATTTGGCTCAATGAATCGGGGCCTCTACTGCGCAATAAATCATCCTTAATCGTGTTGATTTACAGGTTTAAATCCGCTGAAACGACAAGGTGGCTAGTTAAGAATAGCCTGTTTTTATGCGGATGTCTGTGAGGGAGTGTTTTTGCTTCGAGCTTGTGCTCACGGAAGCTGATGTCAACTCTTTTTGTCAACACTCACGAAAAGCGGGCTAATATGGTTTGCATTGATGATCCGCAGATAGATCATTTGCGGCAGTGTGGCCACCACTCCACTTCACTGTATCCATAGCGGTTGGCTGTCCAGATTATGTCTCTTGCTCGCGGTTAAGTGGAGATAAAATTTTTTCGTTGTCATATTTGGTTGGTCTGGTCATTATTGACCGCGTCCTTCCTTCAGGTCTACATCCGAGCGTGTAAGGTAGCTCAGTGAAGAACCAATTACCGCAATCCATCATCTTCGTGACGGGATGTGTAAGGATGCCTCATAGAGGGAGAGAATCTCGTACGCTGTTCAAGGCAAACAACCGAAAATGAATGAAAATTCCAGAGGAATACCTTGGCGCCACAAGCCAGACATCTCGGTACATATTACTTCAAAACTTTATTTTGAAGACACACTGTACATGCAGTTGGGAAATTTTCAGAGTTGTCAGACGTGTTTGCCAGCAGTGGCCATATTCACGCACCAATCTATATTTCTGTCGGTTGTATCTTAGCCGGACTCTCTGTCTGTCTGTCTGTCTGTCTGTCTGTCTGTCTGTCTGTGGGTCTGTCTGTCTGTCTGTCTATTTGTCTGTCTGTGTGTCTGCCGGTCTGTCTGTCTGTGTGTCTGTGTGTATGCCTGTCTGTTTGTCTATAAATCTATCTATCTATTAGTTCCCTGCAACCGTGTGCTTACACAGGTATCAGTGATTGTCTGATCTACGGTTATTTGCAGCTGCTCGACCGCTGGTATGTCGGCATGCGCGTTTGATGCGGTTATGATTGCTTTAGCAAACTTACTCAGCCGGATGAAATAAAATATGATAATTTCCGGTCAATTGGCGATCGAAGATCACGCAGACAAATCGGTCGCGACAAGAGTTGGCGGTGCGCGCGCGACGCCCGCTCGTTCAATTAGCATATGAAGAGTGTAGAGGGTCGTCGGGTGGTCTCTTGATCAATCCGCACCGTATGTTGACAATCGTTGTCTTTTCGGATACATTATAGGCCAAGTGGTGCGATCTCACGAGAAAGACAGACGGAGTATCACCGCTGTGCTACTACTACTGATGGGTGGATTATCTGTTGTGCCGTATTGAGGTAACTCGAAATATCCTCGCTGTCCTCCCCCAACGTGCTTGTTTGGGCGATGCGAAGCTACGAATTAGCGTCTGCCAGATCCTCAGTAACGATCATACTCGTTGAACGCGACGATCCCACTTGAAGGGATCAACAGTTACCAGGCGGCTGGGTAAACGTGTGCTGCATGAACCGATTGCTGAAACTACAGCTGAAAAGACTCATTGCTTGGAACGTACGCAAAGTAGAATTAATACGCCGACCAGTGCCTTGATACGAAATTCAGTGTGGTAATAGATTTGCACAAGAAAGACGAATGAAGAAAAAAACATTCCTCAATAAAAAGTTAAAGAGATACATCTAAAACAGTATCACTACAGTAGATATGCAAACACAGACAGTGTCGTAACAATTAAGCACTCGGGGCGCCGCCAGGGTGGGGATATAGGCAAACTGCATGGTCCATGCAGCAGGTGGGGCACGGACGGACACTTCACCCGCCCTAAAATGTTCATTCTGTGTATGACTTTGCATGCCTGTCAAACAAGGGCTTGGTTTTTAATCCGTTTAATGGGATTGTCTGTTCCTGAAATATATGCGTTGTATTGCGTATTGTGTACTCGGGGAGCAGTCTTCAAACAGCTGCCCCTAGAGTTAATGGCAAGAATATGCATTGTATCTCCCTTTTCGGGAGTTTTCACTGAACTTTCGTTGCCGATCTGGTGGATTGGATTATTTTTGAAGTCACTTAATATGTGTATTCGGACACTTTGAAAGGGTACAGCGTACACTAGAATAGAAAGAGAAGGCACACTGAAAGCGGGTTGACAAAGTCGATCATTTTGCATTGTTCCATCTCCTACGTCACAAATGTTTGCGCAAGTTCAGCATCACTTATCACCGCAGGAATGGATGAGAAAATATTTTGCCTATCCGTTATTTGGTAATCGTCCATATTGAGTGTAATATGTGTGGTGTGTAGTATTAGGCTATCAGAGCATCATGGAGACTTGATTGGGCTCTATTTACACTTTATCAACGATGTGAGAAAGCTAACAATATCAGTAAAGACAAATTGGCCACAGACATACTGAACAATCAGTTGATTACCGTTCAATATCACTACCTCTGAATTGAGAATCCATTTGGTTATCGCTAAGACAACTATAGTCGAGACGGGTAAGCCGGTGATTGCGGTAGCATGAAACGGCCGAGTAGTTGGCAAGCTCTCTAGATAACGAGAGTATCCAAGTGCCCAACGTCGAACGTGTCTGTGAAGTTTCGAATGACCTCGGATCGCATACGTTGCAACCTACACCATGTTCTGCGGTTTGTTCTCTGACAATGAAAAACCACATGTGTCGGTGTACATGTCGTATTTACGGCATTTAAATACAGTATAACATGTCTATGTCTATGGCATATGTCTGTGTATGTCTGAGGCTTGTCTGTGGTCATGTCTGAGGCTAGTCTGTGGTCATGTCTGATGCTTGTCTGTGGTCATGTCTGAGGCTTGTCTGTGGTCATGTCTGGGCTTGTCTGTGGTCATGTCTGAGGCTTGTCTGTGTTCATGTCTGGGCTTGTCTGTGGTCATGTCTGAGGCTTGTCTGTGGTCATGTCTGGGCTTGTCTGTGGTCATGTCTGGGCTTGTCTGTGGTCATGTCTGGGGCTTGTCTGTGACTGGATCTTCCATGTGATTTGCATATGTTATGGTGGCATTTTGGGACACTAGGTTCAGTGTGTCAGCCCGATCCAAAACAGGATCCTGAGACCAATGATTTCATGTCTAACTCAGTCTGGCAGTCCAACAAACAGTGCGCCCTTACGAAACGATAGTTAATCCCATCCCACCAAAGAACGTGAGAATTTAAAATATGTGAACGGCTTTAGGTTTCGGTGTCGTTTCATGCGTTCTTGGCGGGTTGTAAAATCTCAACGGATCCATATCGCGGCTGCATAATGGCCATATAAAGGGTGTCATTCTAAAGTTGATAAGTGATATCGAGAAAAGACTACAGGTCCACTCTGTGCTTGACCGCACACACACATACACACACACAAACGGACAATGCGCGCATCTGGTTGCAGCTTATAAAGGTGCTCAATAAATACACACACGGTCTTAATTAATTTTGTGCCGATATTGATCCACTCAGCAATGGAATTGTATATCACGGTGTGATCATGACTTGTCGACCACACAGCCGGCTTCCGTTGAACGTTTGACATGCATACGGGCCGGGAACTATGCGACCACGATTATATCCTCGGAGTTTCGGAGATGGTGATCCGCCATTCAGGAGTCACGTACGGTGTTGGTTGTATCGTTGCTGATGGGTCAATATTTGGACAAACGTTTAGGCCAATGAGCTGACGGCGACAGATTGCGCCAAACTGCCGGGGAAATGTCCCAATTGATGATTTTAGAAATACCAATAGAACTGCCTTGTGCTAACTCCTCAATAAAAACTTTTTGATTGTTGATATATTGATTAGTGGTTGTGTGTTGTCTAGACGTGTCTGTGTCTGTGTCTGTGTCTGTGTCTGTGTCTGTGTCTGTGTCTGTGTCTGTGTCTGTGTCTGTGTCTGTGTCTGTACTATCAAAATCAGAGATCCCATTAGGACATTTCCCCGTTTCAGCATAGGCAGCCAAGTGGCGAGTGATCGAGGGGGGCGGACGACCAACCAAGAAGGCTGACCGAAGCCATGTCACGGAGACCCATCAAGCCGTACAATAGGCCATTACAGGATTACCACTCCGCGTCTATTGAAAACTCATTACACTCTTTTAAGAGCGCTATATATATTCCACTCTCCATGTCCCCAAGTAAACTGGACTTATTGTTCCTCTCGCTATACTTATACAAACGTACACACACCGCAACATGAAATTGACTCTTGCTGTGTGATACTCCACCCGATATAATAGGCCCGTTTGTTGAATGTAAAACATACCCCGACAGTCTGTGTATACCTTTTGCGGTGGGCTGATCATCATTTCAACTCTGTGGTCCTCTCTCTCGCAAAATTTGCTCTCTTATCACCCGGCATAACTAACCCTCTCAAGCCAACCGTCTCGAGTGGCTAACCCGCTCTTACCCTCTTATGGCACCTGTTGAGCCGCACATTTTACACTCCAATTCTCGAGTAGAAGGAAAACTTTTGTCTTGCGTCGGAACGTTTTAAATTCTCTTCCCCGTGCACTTTCACTTTCCAATCCATCCCCGGGGGACGCCATTTTAAGTCGCCCTTTCTTCTCACACCTTGGTGCTACATAAACGTCGGATCACTTTCCTCCAGTCACTCAGTCATCATCGGCAGAAATTACAGTTTTACTGCTCCAGTTAATTTGCCTGACTTCGTTCAGGATAAGCTTCAGATGTCGTACTCATCGGTGTCGTCGCCCGACGGACTTCGGAGTATTTTCCCCGGCTCGCCCGCTTCACCCTACAGCATGTCGTCGTCAGCAAAGACTCCGCTGTTTTTCATCGATAACCTCTTGTCTTCGAAGGCTGCCGGAAAGGAAGCGTATTCCAAGCCGCCTTCGAGTGGGTATGCGAGTAGCCCTACGAGTTCCCTCGGCTCGGTCAATTCCATGTGGTCAGCAGTGACGGGTGGTGGCGGGCTTCACCGCGGAGGCATGCCACCGCCGGACAGTTCGCAGCAGCTCGATCACGGGCAACGGCTTCTGTCCGCGGCCTTCCCGCAGAATCCTTTTTTTGCCGGCGGATCCATTCCGTTCCCGATGTTCAGTCCCGGTGCAATGCATCCGCAGGACGTCAGGAGCTTCCTGCAGGGTGCGCAGGGTTTCCACGTCGGACAGTATGGCGGTGAGTCATCCAATTATTCTGCCACTGCATATGACTTCTTTGGACATTGTTGTCTTAAAAATTGTTGCTCTAATTAAAAAAATTTTTGTCATAATTGAAAAAAAATTTATAATCTCGTACTCGAATTAACATTGTTTTTTTTGCATTAACCGCTTAATAATTGACTTCACTAATTGATTGCTTGATCTTGTCTTATTTAAAGCTAGATTATATTTTTTCCATTTACCATTTTCAGGGGAAACCCAGAATGTCTCCGCTTTATGTTTTTTAATAGAACTAAAATTATGATTATTTTCAACATTTATTTCACTTGCCCATTTGCTAAAAGTTGCTCACACTTATTGAGCGAGGTATTGAGCCATAACAGCCCAATACATCTCCATGACCTTTAATGCAGGCGTGATACATGTGACCGTTACACTAAGGGGTCATCCACATGTTACGTGATCAAGGGAGGGTCGGTGGGTAGTCTGGGCTTGTGATTACCTTTAATGACAAACAGGAGGGTCCTTTCATGAGGTGATTACTACTGCTAACTTGAGCGTCCATTTGAAAAAAAAATGGACATGGAAGGTGGTCGGTTCATTAATTACGTTAAGATTACCAAACGAAGGTGATCGTTTTACTCGTTTTACTGATTACATTTGATGACAAGGGTGGACTAGTGGTAAAATTTCACGGATTTCTGATTACGTAACATGTGGATGACCCCTAACAAGATAGTCAGTGAGCCATTTGAGCTGGCATTTTGTATATAAAAAAGTGGGTGTTTGTCTGCTTTCAGGAATCAGTCCAAATTCGCTCGCTTTGGTGATGAACGGGATTCACCCGAACCATTTCCCCCATCCCCACGGCCACCACGGCCACCACCATGGCCACCACGGCGGTCCACATTCCCGGCCGCTGCACAAACGCAAAGGCGGCCAAGTGCGCTTCTCCAACGACCAGACCCTCGATCTCGAGCAGAAGTTCAAGAAGCAAAAGTACCTCAACCCGGCGGAACGGAAGAAACTCGCAAAGTCCTTGATTCTCTCCGAGCGACAGATTAAGACCTGGTAAGCCGGATCATAATTCCGGATCATAATTCCGGATCATAATTTCGGTCGATAGTTTTCGGTGTATACCTCAGGAGGATACACCGAAGTATACGTCAGCGCAGGGCCACACGTCTTCACTTTTGACAGATTGCAGACCAATTTAGCCCCATAAGACAAGCGCCATAAAATTAAACTTGCAAATGAACTTCTCCAACGAGTACACACAGAGAGAGAACGAGAGAGAGAGAGACCCCGATAGAGAGATGTGGCGCCGATACCTATCTCCCATGTTTGTGTGTGACGGTGTACTTATATTAAGATGATTGATTGGTTTCTGCTCTCCGTGTGCAGGTTTCAAAATCGCCGTGCTAAATGGAGGAGATCGAAGGATGGCGGCGAGCAAACAGACAGCGGCGACCACGACCAGACACTGCTGGAAGCCTGTAACGGAGGCGCGACCGCGTCGTCGTCGTCGTCGTCGTCGACGGCAACTCATCCGGCCGCCTCGTCATCGTCGTCGTCCTCGGAGGATAGCCGTGACAGCAGTAGCAGCAGGCCCAATAAGCAGTCGCGGCACCATCCGACCGGCCGACCGAGCAGTTTGACGGGTTTCTCAGGCACCGCCGTCGCCGTCGCCACCGATGACCGACATGATCATGAGCTACAGGAAATGTGCAATTCAGACTCGGAATCTGTTTGCAGTGATGATTTAAAGGACGGGCCTGTGTGAGGGCGAGAGAGAGGGTTGGTTGTGTGTGTGTGTTTGTTTGATGACGGCTGCAATGGAGGGCGAGATAATTGATCGTACTGATGGGCTATATATGCGCACCTATTATCCGTTTCGAGTGTCTGTTTTGTCTTGTCACTGGTTTTTCTCTCTCTCACTGTGTCTGTGTGTATGCACACACTGTTGTCGATCATTATACGGAACCTGAGGAACTCCTTGGCTCGCGCTCTCATTTGGCATGTTTGTTTTGGCGAGCACTTTTGCCGCAGACGTTGCAATTTCATCCATTTATCTTTTGGCCGTGGTTGGCAATTCATTATTATTAGTACTATCAAAAGATGTATAAATGGCTGTATCAGGGCCGTTCGCATAATGATCCGAGTATACCCATACAACAACGGTACTCCAGATACTTCTCCACGCCCATTGCGGGTTCCTCCACGCCCATTGCGGGTTCTTCCACGCACATTGCGGGTTCCTCCACACCCATTGCGGGTTCCTCCACACCCATTGCGGGTTCCTCCACACCCATTGCGGGTTCTTCCACACCCATTGCGGGTTCCTCCACACCCATTGCGGGTTCCTCCACGCCCATTGCGGGTTCCTCCACGCCCATTGCGGGTTCTTCCACGCACATTGCGGGTTCCTCCACGCCCATTGCGGGTTCTTCCACGCCCATTGCGGGTTCTTCCACACCCATTGCGGGTTCCTCCACGCACATTGCGGATTCCTCCACACCCATTGCGGGTTCCTCCACACCCATTGCGGACTCGATGTTGCGAAAGTGATAGGTCCCTAAATTTGATACATGACCACAGACAAAGCATGGCATAAGAGGTTTTTTATATGTCAATCAGGGTAAAGGTAGTATCAGTGCTTGCGAACGGGATGACATTGAGAATGGCTTGTTCAGGTAGTGCATTTTAACAGTAGTTACAAGGAATGTATACAGGTTGAGTGGGCAGTGCCGCCATCTGATGGCGGCTCTCATAACGTGCGACGGCGTTCATCCTGTCGTTTCTGCCATATAAAATGGAGTGAAGATAAAAATGGGAAATATCTCTTGTTCTTTTTTTTGGTTAAGACAGTCTTGATCACGACGTTTTGCCTTGATCGCAGAGTAGCGACGTTCATAAGGTATGAGGTAAGGGCACTGGAATGGGCCACTTGACTTTCCCGTACCCCGGAATGGGCCACCGGGCGGCAGGGGGCGCTCTGTCGCAAATTAATCAAAAACAGATAAGTCACTGCGTAGTCGACGACCTCTACAGTGGACTTCTTCCAATCGTCTAATGGAGCTTTTATTTCTTTTTTGAAACATGTTCCCACAATTGTTTTTCATATCTGATACACGTTCCACCGGATTATCGATTATTCTCTGTCGCTTAGAACCTTAGTGATAGCCAAAACTTGTGTGGAAGGTATGATTCCAGGGTGGCCCATTCCAGGGTACGGGAAAAGCAAGTGGCCCATTCCAGTGCCCTTACATCATACCTACTTTGTGGTATGATTTAGCACAAATTGACAAAAGGACAACCGATGGACCGACAACGGACGATCGCTTATGGCTATAAAGGCACGCCAAAGAAATCGCATATGGGACGGAATGGTATTAAGGGACGGATGCTGTATGCCTCAATGCAGAACCGGTCGACGCGTAAATGCCTTGGGATCAGACGGCCAATGAGGACCCGCAGCTCCAGCCTGCTAATTGGACGCCTCTCTTTATTACTTTGAAGACTGACCATAACACAACCGAATGCCATTTACAGTAGCAACGAACCGTACCGTCTGTGCTCGTACAGACAAGCAAGCTGCCTGCGCCTACACCGCCTATGTCGTTGGTCATGCAGCAATGTGCTTTGACTGACCAGGCCACGTCCTAACTAAATCTCGGGCAAATTCCACTTTCGGTGGACAAAAATGTCCAGCAAAATTATTAAATGATTTGTATGTAAGTACCGAATTGGAAGCGAATTCCCGATAGCGTTATCGCCTTACCAAGTAAAGAGCGTACAATGCTAGTACGGGCTACTTATACATGTGTATACAATATACAAACAATACATTCAGTATCAGTGCGTGTCAATATCCCCCCTCCTTGATTGAGTATTTCCTTTAAACCGGGACTCGAGGGGTGCATCATTTGAGCAAATTTCAGTCAATTCATTTTTCAATTTCCGCCGTGCATTCAAAAGGCTCAGCCCAAGTGACAGGTTACTGTTTTTATCGCACAAAATGGCCGAGTCAGTCCCGACGGTGACACCGCCTACCGTGGTTTCGTTAAAGGATCCGGCTGATAATGAACGCACTCCTGGAATCTGCACTGATTGCAACATTAAGACCGTTTTAAGGGTTCTGCTGCCGCTGCTGTACCTGGTGAGTGTAGAGAGCGGACATGTTGGCCGGCATTCAGATAGGGCAACCTTCCGAAGAGTCACCTATTCTTACTACGTATCATAGGTCATGCTGCTGCTGGGCGTCATTCTCGCCTTAGCCGGATCGGATGGAAACTTCCCGCAGCTGGTGGTTGCGCACACGGTGGGCGGGTGCTTCTTCCTCGCGGTCTTCATCCTGCTCACGTGCTGTAACTACCAGCGAGCCA